>JAOVYV010000048.1:23891978-23905278 GCA_025674545.1 Hassar affinis | reverse complement strand
AATGATGCCTCTTGTACATCATCGTATTATCTCCTGGGAGATGCCTGTGTCGTTTCCGCTCAAAAATAAAATTGCTGATTGAATAAAAGTAAATTTAAATCAAAATTTGCCAGAGGTATGAATACTTTAGGGCTTGACTGTATGTATGTTCTGTATAAATGTTTCTCATAATCAATTTTTTTTTCTTCATGATTTTGTTAGCAAAGCCTCAGCAAAAACACATCGTTGTGATGCGCGTAACCTTTTTCTGTACCACATTATAACGGCAGACTTCTGTCTGGCTGGGAGTGAGCCCATCACCGAGAAACTGCCATGCTGAATTTAGACTGGCAGAGCTGCAGGGGATCTAGGGAATGTAGAAATGGCATACTAGACACTCCAGACATGGCTGAAGGTTGATTTTATTAAGCAGGTAGACAGGAGAAATAGAGGGGAGAGAGCATGGCTGTGGATCTGAGTCATTCTTCCGATCCGATGGAGGAAAACATTTTCTTCTTTTCCGTTCTTGGAAAGCTTCTTTCCTTCTACGCCCTTTCCTCTTTCCTCTTTCCTCTCTCTGTTTCTCTTTTCATCTAGTTTATTCTCGAAATCTGTGCACAAATCAGCCAGAGAGGCTATAAAGTGCTCTCTCATTTACATTTCCATGCACACTTTGTAGGCTCATAAAGTAGTCCAAGCAAGTATAAAAGCTTTTCTTGTGCATCATTCTGTTGTCTTTATAATTAGTTGTGTTATTCATTGGAAGGAAAACAGGTTTAAATGTTACAATAAAGGCTCCGAACCATTTCAGGAATGAAAACCAAATGGAAAACCTTTTCATTTTTATTTGTTTTGGAATGGGATTGGTGAATACATTTTTTTATTTGAATTTGATCTGGACTGCAAACTTAAAATAGTCTTTGAAATATTAAGCATGATGTGCATTGGGTCAGTGTGTCGTTTTACGCATATTGCACACAGCAGCGTTTCGCATGAATTTTTTATCTGTTACAAGGTAACTGCGTATGATCGCTCATGTTTTTGAGGTCAGTCCTCTTAGAGTCAACCAGATAAAGTAGCAGGCATGTGTGAAGCAGACAGTAGTACATGAAATGTTTGATATTGCAGCAGGGTGGCTCGGTGGGTAGCACTGTTGCCTCACAGCGAGAAGGTCCTGGGTTCAATCCCCGTGTAGACCATTCTTGGTCCTTTCTGTGTGTAGTCTGCGTGTCCTCTCCGTGGGTTTACTCCGGGTACTCCGGTTTCCTCCCACAGTCAAAACCAGTTAGGTGAACTAGAGATGCATATGTTTGAAAGTTGAACTTGCGGTCTGATGAAAGAACTTGTGTATCGATGTAACCTTGCGTTTGTCCTGTATGGCCAATGATGCTGAAATGGTGTTAAAGATCAAACAAAGGAAGAAAGTGAGGCTCATTTCCTCCAATTCTGTTATCAAAATGACTAAATACTGTTTACATATTTATCCATAATCACCTGCAAACTTTCATCACAATTCACTAGATACAGCGTGGAAAGTGTGAGAGAGACGGAGAATGTGTGCGTGAGAGAGGATGTGTGTGTGCGAATGTGTGTAAGTGAGAGAGAAGGAGAGGGTGTGTGAGAGGGATAATGTGGGAAAGAGAAAGAGAGAGAGATCGGTTGTGTCAAATTGAAAGTTTGTAAGAGAGAACGAGAAAGTCGGTGTGTATGTGTGTGTGTGTGTGTGTGTGTGTGTGTGTGTGTGTGTGTGATAACCATCAGGTTGGACAAGTTAAATGTATGTCAGTAAATGCGGTGTCTGTAGCTTTAAGCTCAACAAAAATGAAGTATGTCTTATTTTTCCATTTCACCTGTTTAACTGCCTGCTGTCTGACTCTGGAGCAATAAAACATCATGCTTCTTGGTTCCCCTTGTCTTTTCTGCCAAACGAAGCTGTGAATGTCCTCACTCTAAAACGTGAACTGATTTAAATTAAGAAAATGGCACAATATTTTGTCCACTTAATACTTTGTAGGTCCCGCACGGGATCTTGGAGGGAACGTTGCACAGTCCTCACGCTGATGTCCCAGCATTGAATTCGGTTGTTACTTGATAAAGTGTTGTACACCTATTGCATGCAACGATTCTTGCCAGCCGACGCCCCTCACGTTCACTCAGAGTCTTTTTACGGCCACTCTGATGTCATAAGTTTGAGATGAGTCATAAGTTTTCTTGTATTGTAAATTCTTGTCACTGTAAACCCTTGAAATGCTCATGCGTGAAAGTTCAAACTTTGCTTCTAATTCCGTGACCCATCTCACAAGCTCCAGCTATTAATCTGCGTTGAAAAAAAAAAACAGCTCTTGAAGCTTCCATAGATATCTATCGCTTTATATACACACTGGCGGACTCGACCAGTGATGTGCATAGGTGGTGTCGCTGTGTATTTCGCATAGGCTGCAGTACCAGTTTTTCTGGTACATCAGTGTATTTTCAGGTTTGTGAGCTGCCTTCTTTTGATTCAAATGCAAATCCAGTGACTGAGATTTTCATTTTGAAACACTGACAGTAGTGTTTGGGTTGAACTGCATGTATGGTAGTGGCATTTGTTTCTGGGTTGTCTACCCATCCATCCATGGATTTGGCCGAGATTCTTGTCTTAAGAAGCAGTGGTTGAATGTTTGTAGGGTTGTAGATGAACTGATTAGATTTTCGTATGGATTTGAGCATGATGACATGGCTTCCTTCCTGTTTGAATCGTATTTGAAAGGAATTTTAGGCATACAAATGAGTAACAGGAAGGACCAGCCTAAAGATTGGCATGATTTACAGCCCAAAGATGCGCTTGGAAACCATGAATTTGGCTTTCGACTGCAACGGATATAAACAGCTTTGCTATGACAGATAGGTCTGCAATTTCCATGAACAGTTTTACTCTCCATCAGTCAAGTCTCCATCAGTGAACAGTATAGCATAACAACAAAATAGACTTTACTGGTTACACGATTACACTTTTTTTCTATATAGCACTTGAAAATGAAATGCCCATGCATCAAAATCCAAACTTCTGCTTCTACCTCTGAAATGCTGTGACCGTCTCACGAGCTCCGACTATTAAACTGGGTCGAAAATCGCAAAACCGCGATGACTTGCCATTCTCAATGCAGAAACGGCTCTAGAAGCTTCCATAGATGTGTGTCAGGTGGTGTTGCTATGTATTTTGCATACTTCGGTGTATATCTCGGACATCTCCGATGCTATTCAACACAGTGCACATGCATGTGCAGATTATATTCTTTTTATTTACATTGTCACATTCCTAGTAACACTTGTGATTGCATTTATAGCCGGTTCATAACCAGCTTCCCCAGAACCTCAAGCGAGCGAAACTGTCAATCAATCGGCGACAGTTAGGGGTGCAATAGGAAAGTGGTACATCCTTGGTACACACACAAGCCCGTCTCGGTGAACAGAACCAAATTTTATTAAGCCTGAAGTTTTCATTACGTATTTGCACTAGAGGTCATGGAGCTCAAAGAGGCAGCAGCCTCTGGCTTTCCTTTAGTCTACAACACTGTGTGTAATAAGGTCAAACCGAGTGGGCTTCAGGTTCACAAACCAGTAAGCAGTAAAGTAGTACGCTAACGCCGCCTGCCGTTCCATTCACTGCGACCAGTGAAACTCGTATTCATTTTGTAGCAAATGGGTTATTAAGTTCAAATACAGTATAGTTAGCATGCACTCCTCTGTCGAGCACTCTCCTCTTTTTGTAGCTCTGAAGTGCTTCCGTGTTGTTCATATTGGTTCTCCTGCTGTGCAAGGAACATGCCTTAAGAACTGTGTTCAGCCTGACAGCCCCGGCTCCATGGCTCAGAGAGAGAGCCTGCTGTGCACAGAGCAAAGTGGAGCCGTTCTCCTCAGCAGGACCGCCTGCACTCGACACTCCGCTTACTCAGAGCACTCAGCTGAACCACAGTCATGTGAAGTACCTCGAGACTCCACACACACACACACACACACACACACACAGGACATCAGTAATTATTAAGTCTTGTCTTTTGAAGACCTGAGAATGTAGCCTTAATGACAAACTCTCGGTGGTTGGTCTGCCAAATGAGTCCAAGTGTGTGTGTGTGTGTGAGAACGTCATAATAGAGCCCAGACTCTTGCTCTGTTCTTAATTCGTTCTTAGCAATTAGGGTACGGTGAAGAAAAATGGTCATTTTGAATACGTTCAGGTTTTAACACGGGTGCTCGCTGTCGGACATTTTCCCTGTTGTGTGCGTGTGGAGCTGTAGTGCTAATAATGTTCTCTTCTCATTAGCATGCTCATATTTCTTTGCTTTTGCTTTCTTTCTTTTGCAGTCCACATTTGTTAAAAATATAACTATCGCTTGTTAAGACTTTAGGATTATTTATTATTCCTGCTCTTCCTGATGCTCAGGTGCTGGAACTGTCCTCAGAGGAAGTCAGGCAGCTTGGGTGTTGGACCTGGGTGTGTCTTGATCTCTATCTGATTTGAATCGCTCTCAATCTCTATTTCCTCCTCTTTTGCTGAGTGTGAATGTAGTTCCTGAAGGTGATGATTAAATTTTTTTGTGTACAGGTAAATGAGACGCTTTGGCCATTTTGTTCCGTCGCCGTGTACACCTAAAGAGGAGCTGGTGAGATGGAAGCACACATTTCTGTGCACGTTTGTTAACATGTTCTTCCCCCATAGCTGGAAAACAGGATCTTTTTCCGACCTCATGCAATCCCCTCCCTGCCTCAGGCTGCGTGACAGTTGCAGAGAAGCATCAACACACACCCCCCGCAGAAAAACTTTCCTCAACACGTTCATCTCTGAGCAGGGGGTCTTCTTTAATGACTGGCCTGAGTTTTTTTTACCATACGTTTTACAAAGGAAGTCTTGGAATGTGCATTTGTTAGGGTAGAACAGCCGAACACACACCCTTTATATTCAAGGCTGATGCAAAACCGGCACCCACACAGCCGTATGGGAATGTTTCTATTCCCAGAGAGACTTAAGAACATTTTAGATGTGTATGATATTATTATGATGTATGATATTAACCACCAGTGCCTTTAGACCTCCGCTAAATTAAAATACTCCTGATTTTCCAAATACACACATGAACAGGCATCCTGAGTGTCTCCTGCATCCTGTTATTAGTCTACGTTAGAGCTGGTCACTATCTCTAGTTCTTAGAATATAGGCTAATTTACTCCAGGTATAAGACACAAGACATAAGACTATAATTACAGTTGTATGTAGAAGACTGCAATTACACTTTGATGATGATCCAAAAGTAGTAAGAAATATTTGTATCGTTTAGGTGAGAACACACTGGACATGTGCAAGTTGATTAGTCTCCTGAGATGTGTAGAAACCTCAGGAAATGTGTTGAAGAGCTGATTCTCAGATATTCGCTGTAGTAAATCCTGTTGCTGCCCCCGAACCAGTAAATGCTGGAAAACAGCCTTGCGGAAAACAGTTTTGTCAGATTTTTATGAGAAACGTCATCTAAATAAATATGTGGAAATGTGATGTTACACAGGTGTTATGTGTTTGGTAAAAATATTTCAGTGTTTTCTTGTAGAGGTGTCAAGTGTTTGGTAGGAAACCTCGATTTTCCTCGGTCACAACCGAATTTTTGTTTGTCTGTCAGTTTGTTTGTTTGCCTTTTGTGGTTATTTAGCTAGAATTCAGCCATAGTAATATCTGATATGTTTTTATGCGCGGTAATGGAACCGAATCCCTCCTGACAAGTGGTTGGGTATCATTTGAATTTGAGCAAATATGATTCTACTCGTCAATGCAAAGCGTTCCCTGAGGTTTCTGCCAGATCTCCAGAGGTTAATCTAGTTACCAAACGCCACTGATGAATTAATCAAGCTGACTTTCACACTGAATTAAACACTACTTAAAAAAGTACGTTAGCTGGTTGCATCAAAATTTTGAGTTCATTGAACTTTAAATGTTACGTTAACAGAACAGTGTCTGTGTCTGACCGTCATTTAGTTTACTGTTTTCAGTTAAGTAAACACATATTTGGAGTACAGCCTGCATACTTCCTTTATTTAAGTAAACTAGTTCAAAAAAGACGGTGTGCTTTACGGCCTGGTCTGTCTTGACTGCCTGCCTTTAAAAGATCATGTGAAGTAAGGAGCCAGATTAATAAAGACAGTGATGGATTAAGCTCGTTTACTCATAAATATCTACCACCTTGCTAGCTAAGGGTACTTTTCTCATAATTTGGTTATTGGATTTCCATGTGCCATACAAACACAAAACAGATACGTTTCTGATCAGGTCAGTTAATTCATTTCAGAATGTGAGCTTATAATTCTTTACAATTTGGAAAGAATATAAATAAAATAAGTTAGGTTGTAAATGTATAGGAGGCAGCATGTTTTTCAGTAGAGTTGGGTGAAATTATATAATGTGATTTTTCTCCTTTTCACTGAATTTAAAATGCTGTATTTTTACTTTACAGTTGAGATGCATGCAAAATGCTAGAAAAATGTCAGCAAAATCCAAATGTGAAGGGTTTTCCCAGACTGGCACAGACAGAGAACTGTTTCTTTTAGTGTGTGGGTCTTTTGGTGTATGCTGCATTGTGGCAAGAGCGAGCCTTCATTAACTGTAGTCAGATGGCTGCTGTCTGATTGCTTTCCTCAGGAACAGAAGCATGACTAAAGATTTTGGAGAAGGACAAAAAGGGAGGGAAGGTGGGGAGGGGGGAGGATTTAACTCCCAGCAGGGTTGCTGTTTATTTTACTCCCCACCGCAGCATAAAAGCATAGTGTGACTAACAGCCACGACAAACAATGTACACACCAGCAACCAGAGACTAATTAATACCTAATTAGCTTCATTTATGATTCGAAGATGGATTCGTGAACGTACGAACGGAAATCATGAACACAGAAATAAAAGCTGTCATTCACAGAGTCCACATGCACTTGCAATTAGCGCTGATGTTTACCGAGCCAAACTGCAAAAATGGCTTCAGTAGCTTTACAAGAGCAGAGGGAAAGAGAGATGGCTAGAGATGGAAACTGTTAAAAACGTGTGCGTTTTTTGATGTGTGTGTGACTGTTCTGTTTGCTCCTGTGTGATGCGTTTGCTCTGTACAGACTGTTTGTTTAGAGGTTTGCTGAACAGATCCAGCCTCCTAATGCATGGCTGCTGATGATAAGCTACCACTCTGTGTAATGGACGAAAAGGGAGACGGAAGGTGTGGTAGAGACACACAAATGGATAATAGGATGTAAAGACTGCAAGAAAAAACAGAAGAAAAGGGATGGTGTAAGTGGAGTGGAGCAGGTGTGTGTAGGAGGCCACATCAGACATCTAAGAGCCCAGACAGGCTGGGTTGCAGAAGGGGCATTAGGCTAAGGCTCAGCGGATTGCCCATAAATACTAAATAATTCAACATGTCTGTTGTTGATGGATGGAATGGGAAAAAGGGGAGGAGGTGGACCTCATGCCTAGAATTATTCATGAGGGGAGGTTCTGGGAAGATACAGATGTGGCCTCAGCATCCATTGCATACACTGTGCAGCTGCAAAGGTCCAGAACCTAGAGTAAGGTCAGATGTGCAGTGGATCAGAGTCATAAATCAGTGCTGGATCACATGCTCCTAACATGTATGTAATTGAATGTTGTACTCCTTAGAGGAAAAGTGAAATATGGATGACATATTGATGTTGCAGTGGAAGGGTGCAGGCATGTGTGTGTGTGTGTGTGTGTGTGTGTGTGTGTGTGTGTGTGTGTTTCCTTTTAAGGCCACAGGGCATACACTGCTGTTCTTCAGAAACAGAGAAGACATCTATGTCCCTGTACTACAAAGCTCTACACTGATCAGTCATAACATTATGACCACCTCCTTTTCTCTACGTTCACTGTCTATTTTCTCAGTTCTACTTACCATATAGATGTACTTCCTTGTTCTGTAGTCCATCTGTTTCTCTACATACTTTGTTAGTCCCCTTTACTCTGTTCTCTAATGGTCAGGACCCCCACATGACCAGCACAGATCAGGTACTATTTGGGTGGTGTGTTAGTGTGTTGTACTGGTGTGAGTGGATCAGACACAGTGGTGCTGCTGGAGTTTTTAAACACTCTGTTCACTTACTGTGCACTCTATCAGACACAGCCACCATATTGCTCCACCCTGTAGATGTAAAGCTCATCTGTTGTTGCACAGTTTGTGTTAGTCATCCTCTAATCCTTTATCAGTGCTCACAGGATGCTGCCGACAGGATGCTCCACTCACAGCAGTACAACACACACTAACACACCACCACCACATCAGAGTCACTACAGTACTGAGAATGATCCAACACCTTAATAGTAGCTGATCTGTGCTGGTCCTGTGGGGGTCCTGACCATTAGAGAACAGAGTAAAGGGGACTAACAGAGTGTGTAGAGAAACCGATGGACAACAGTCTGTAATTGTAGAACTGTAAAGTGCAGCTATATGGTAAGTGGAACTGAGAAAATGGACAATGAGTGTAGAGAGAAGGAGGTGGTTAAAAAGGAAGAGAAAAGGAGGAAACGAGTGTAGGGTTGCATACCTCTGCTTGGTAACCTTTTCTTTGTACCAGTACTTGTAAATGGCAGTTTATACCAAATACATTTCTGACAATTTCTTGCCTTTTGGCTCACACACGTCTTGTAGGACAGATATACTAAAACTTTTATCAAATGTTTCAAACTACATCTGCGAAAGACGTAAACACAACTAAACACTAAGCCTATTTTGTATATGAGTAATCCCTACACTCTATAATTCAAATATCACACACCCCTACTTTTTATGAGTTGTGAAATTCATTGGAACTCGTAGTCTAATAATAATAATAATAATAATAATAATAATAATAATACATGAGATTTATATAACGTGATTCTGCGCTGCCGCTCAGTGGGTGTGACCACAGTGACTTCTGCCTATTGGACATAACACGCAAAGCATGTATTGTGATTGGTTGAAAAGTAAGCCATGTTTATTACCAGGAGACTGCCCTGTGGTGGCGCATGCACAGCATCTATAGTTCTATAGATGGAGGAGTGTCTGTCTTTATGACAGTATTGAAAATCATACTGTCCATATTTCTAAATAGCCTTGTATACTGAAATACCACACCACCACCACCCAAGGCTAACACTGTGGGTTACATAAATGCATGGTGAACCTGTCAGGTGTCTCCGTAATTGAATTCTGGCAAACGGTCATAAATGAATGAAACATCAGGCTTTGAAAATACGGTTTTTCTGTGAAGAGCGGCAGTTCTCCTGTTTGGGGTCAGATTGATTTACAAATGGGGCTTTGAGACAAACTCTCATTGTCCTCCTTGTCCTTGTTTTATTCATTTATTGCACAATGTAATATGGTCACTCTAACACTGACATATTTTGGATGCTGCTCTTTTTAAAAGTTACTGTGAGTTACATTTAAAGAAGCTATGTTTTAATTAAATGTGCTGCCGTGCTGCACTAGTATACCAGCTAAGCAATGAAAACAGACAAATTTCTCCATCTGTCTAATTCTGCTAGTTCCCTGACATAGCATTGTGTGTTGTTAGTTGGATTCTACTCTGGAAAAGAGGAGCAGCCTTTCAAACACACTTCCTGACTTTTTGAAGGGCTGAGTCAAGGCATTTTTAAGTTACCCTTCCTACTAGACTGATAAGCCAAGAGCAATATTCTGTTGGGTTTTAGTTGCTACTTATCTTACTCATAAATTACTGACATAAACAACAAACCTGAATTATTGGTCTGGAATTAAAAGTGTGTAGTGGCCATGGCTTGGGCTTGCAAGCGACACCTCCACTTTAAGAGAACATAGCCTAAATATTTTACCAAAACAATCTAGAAAGGGTTTTTATATCAACTTTATATATTTGGCTTGGATTTCTGCAGAGATCATGTTGGGTAAAGAGCCAGTGTCTGTTGTAGGCTATGAATAAAGGCAGGTATAAAAATAGACACAGTTTCCATGGTCATATTTATTCTTTTTATATTTTAGTTATTGCTTCAATAGCTGTGTAAAGTGGCTGCTTTTACACAGGAAGCGATCAGCATGAGCATGGCCTTTTCCCAATTTTAAGGGTGTGTTCTTGGTAGGATGCGTCCTTTCAGGGCGGGCTCTACAGAAGCTGGATAAGACTCCTTCCTCACAATTGGAGAACACATTATAGTGGAACAGTGTGGCAGGTTTGCTTGACTGAAAAGGTCTTTTCTTCTTTTTAGTCTTCTTTTTTTTTTTTCTTCTTCTTGGTTGGCAAAGAATGTTATGGTGCAGTAGTGCCACCAGCTTGAATGGAGTGTGAATCAGGAATCTATTTACACATTCATTTATTCTAATAATAAATATAAAGTTATATTTTTTCTACCAAGTTTATCATCAGAAGATAAGAAACAAAAATATGTAATGTGACTCCTTAGAACCTTTTTGTAAAAGATCATGAAAAGCCTTCGAAGCTTCACTTTATGAGTATCAGGTTCTATTTTACACAACTGTGATTCTGTACGACCAAAACCTAGAGGGCAGGGGACATTTAGACATTCTTGAAGATTCTCTGAACGAAGGACGTGGTCCGTGGTCAGCCGTGAAGGATTCTGGACATCAGAGCAGCCCTTCAGCCGCAGTCAGTGACGCAGCATCTTATAAATGCAGCCTAGTCTTGATGTTGGGAAACACTCTGCATTTGTGCAAATTAACGTATGGCTTGTCTTTGGGAACTGTGGTAAAATAGAAAGCATGTGGTTAAGCTGGGCTCATGAGGTATTAATGATGTACAGGCTGTGGTATTGAAGAGGCAGGAAGTAAAGCAGTGGATGGCTGATGTGTGGGTGTTTTTTATTTTTTGATTTTTTTTTAATATGTGCATGAGGAAAAGGCTTGAGAAGCAATAGTAGCAATCATTAGAAGAGGATACTGAAGTACCAGAAAAACTATGCAAAATACATAGCAATGCCACGTATGCACGTCATTAGTTGTGTCCAGCGGTGTGTATATAAAGCGATAGACATCTATGGAAGCTTCTACAGCGGTTTTTGCTGTGTGAATGGCAAGTTAATCAAGATTTTGCAGTTTTCAATGCAGTTTAATAGTTGGAGCTTGTGAAGCAAAGTTTGGATTTTCACGTATGAGCGTTTCAAGGGTGTACCGTGACTACAAGAATTCCGGCAAATAAAACGAACCATAAAACGGCCATAAAGTGGCCACAAAACGAACGCGACCAGCGTCGGCTGGCGGGAATCTTTTCACTGTCTAAAGTAACATCGGAATTTAACGCTGGGTCCTCGACAAACCTCAGCATGAGGACTGTGCAACGTTCCCTCCAAGATCCTGTGGGGGGACCTTCCAAGCATTCACGGGTGTACCAGATTTTCTGGTACTTCAGCGTATACTGTCTGTAGTTTGATGTCCCCTTCAACCCCTTTTCAGGGTAATCATCATTAGCAGGACAGCATGCCATGTTCAGACCTGCAGCTGACATTTCACATCACACAGATGTTTCAGCTGTGTCATACCCGACACACACATGGTTTACATAAAGGTCTTGGCTTGCTCTGCGCAGGTAGTTGGTTTTTCCATGTGTATTTCAGGCATGTGCAGTGTCGGAATGTATAAGCTTTGTGTGCAATGGTTTCCATGTCCTGAGGCACTTTTTTAAACTCTGTGGCATTGTGCAGACTTTCAGCTCCAGAGCTGGATAAATTTAGAGAGAGGAGGGAGACAGACAATGCAGACGCGAAGCATGCGATAGGAGACTAATTGCAGCACACTTGAGCAGTTTTATTCACATGTTTTGTTTTTGCTTTATGATGAGAATGATGTTGCCATTCTGCAGCCCTTTCAGAGTGGATAACTATACGCTTTGTTGAATGGTTTATGCCCACTGAGCCCTTCAAAGCAGCGTAGTGGTGTTAATCAAAGGCCAGCTCTCTCACCTACTGCACTTAACAGCAGATTTCCTTTTGAAGTACAAGACAGTGCAGTTGTAGAGAGCTGAGTTGTCAGGCATTATTGCAATGGTCTCCCACTTTTCGGTTTGTGTGAGTTGTCCATTAGCGTGGAAGGACGGTCAAAATGCTCATCGCTAATGATTAGATAGTCCAAGCTAGCCTTGTAAGTGCTTTTGTGCTCCTTGTTGGCATTGTAATGCACCAGTCTTTTCAACGAC
This sequence comes from Hassar affinis, assembly GCA_025674545.1. Taxonomy (NCBI): domain Eukaryota; kingdom Metazoa; phylum Chordata; class Actinopteri; order Siluriformes; family Doradidae; genus Hassar; species Hassar affinis. The sequence continues at coordinate 23,893,119 of JAOVYV010000048.1, read as the reverse complement.
CACTACTAATGCAAGCTGTGCTTAATGGTTTCTGAAGAGCTCAAGTACTTTGTAATAGCAGTGGCGGCGCCATCATTGTTCATACACACACGACGAGCACGTTTCTTATTGTGAATAGACACCGACCCTGCCTCTTATGTCTGGTCTCATGTGTGTCTCTGTTCTGTTTTCTATATAATGGTGATGCTTTTTTTTTTTCAGTTCCCCTTTCCACTGGTAATGCCTCCATGGGCATACTGCACTCTCTAGTCCCACTCCCTGCCTCCTGCTACCCGCCATTCACCTGTTACCCTACAGCTGAGGCCTGAAGGAAATAGCTTTTTTGGGAAATTGAGTGGAAACTCACTTTCAGATGGGCAGATGTGAGCCTCTGTTTAACACAAGACCACAGTGTAAAGGAGCATAATGCCCTGCAGGCCAGTGCCATCATCCTCCATCTGTACATCGCCTCACAGCTGCCTCCATTAGCTATTCCTTTCACTCTTACCAAACAAATGAGTTAAACAGAGTGTTGGGGACCAACACAGACTTCGCTAGATGTGTAGGTCAGGAAGGGTTGTTTAACCCGATAATAAATTGAAAACGCATTTCTTGTTTACCAGATGCCTGTGCATGATAGGTTAGTAGGATTAAGGCCACCAGGTTATTCCATTTTCTCTACAAACGGCTGCCTACAGGCCTCTGCTTTGGTAGCTTAGAAATTGCCTGGTACTACTGGATGTTGGATATCTTTGTTCAGGATCCAGTTTTAATTAAACACCATTAGAACAAACACCATACAAATAAAAAAAATGAACCGGTGGATAGACAGCATTCATCACATTTATAAGTGATGTTCAACAGGTTCTAATCAGCACCAAGATGTTTTATCTGCAAGTCTCCTGTTGTGTTTTAAGATATGGAATCGCTGAGACTGTCCATGCATTATTCTTGATGTGTTGCAGGTGGATGAGGTTTAGTGAGGTGAAGGAGGTGAAGGTGAAGGGTGTCATGCTCTTTTGCTCTGTGTGATTCTTATAGCCATAAACACTCACTCATACATACAGGGGTTAGACAATGAAACGGAAACACCTGTCATTTTAGACCACAATAATTTATAAGTATGGTGTAGGGCCTCCTTTTGCGGCCAATACAGCGTCAA
>JAOVYV010000048.1:23874026-23887770 GCA_025674545.1 Hassar affinis | reverse complement strand
AGTGGCCCTAGTGTGTGTGTGTGTGAGTGTGTGTGAGTGTGTGAGTGTGTGTGTGTGTGTGTGTGTATGGGAGGGAGGAGGGGGACTTTCAATCTATTCCAAGAGAATGGCCACTTTCAGTCTGCTCCAAGGTGGCACATTAATGCGTGTGCATATTTTGGAGTAATTAAGTCACTGGCTGTTCAGCTGATTTGCAGGCAACATTTACTCCCTCTCCATCTCTCTTACATCGACACCTACACACACACTCACACCACACAGACACATGTACTGAGTCACAGAACCATGCCAGATGGGACTTGGTAGCAGATGGGCTCTCCTTTTTCATTCTTACAGATTGGACAATGACATCCGAAGCATCACTCCCTAACTGTTTCTTCACCTCCAACTGTTTCACATTTTTTCCGTCTTTATCTTGCCAAGCAGCCAGTATGCAGACAAGGCCTGAGAGAGCCTCTCTCAACACAACAGTACCACAAACAGCTGAAGCATAAATGGGCTTTCTCTGCCATCCCTGTGTTTTCAGGAGCAGATGTTTCAAAATAAACTTGAAAGTAGAGCTAATCTGGCAGATTGTGGCCTACCTTTGCAGTTGAGAGCTCTTCCTCATTGCCTGCTTTGTGGAAAATTGCTCTTTTATCATGTGCTCATTGAGTTGTTCAGAACCTCCTCTGTTCAGTGCTAATTCGTATGTGACAGAATAATTAGTTCTGCTAAGTTCCGGGCTGTGTTTTGACAGCACAATCAAAAGCACTTCCGTTAATTAATTTGCATGAAGCGCTTATTTGTATTCTGATTATAACTCGCGTGCTCCATGGCGTCCACTGTTACAAGCAGGCCGCTGTGTGTGTTTGTGGGGAATCTCATGAGTGGTTGTGAAAGCTGTAGTGTGTCTGTCTGCTAAGGGCCACTAATAGGCCTTGTTGAAATGGTGTAGGTCAATGCTGCCTGTAGTCACTGAGATACACAGACTTGAAAAGGTTTGATCAAACATAAGTGGACTGAACAGCTTGACATCTCGTTGCACAGCAGATGCTTTTAGGAACATGCACAGAAAATGGAGTCGTGGTGTGTATTTTGTCCTTTACTAAGAGTTTTCTCCCTTCTTATTTCTCTCTCTCCAGCAGGCACGAGTACAGCTCAGAGGATAGTGTCTGTGCAGCCCGGGCCTCTGGTTCGAACCGAGGGCTCCCACGTGACCATCTGGTGCAACGTGACTGGCTACAGAGAGGGAGTGGAGCAGGACTTCGAGTGGTCAATGTACCTCAATACAGCTCCTGATCGAGAGATCCGCATCGTCAGCACTGCCCAGCCCAACTACGCCTACGCCGTCTACGCCCAGCGCGTCAATGCCAAAGAGATCTACATAGAGAGACTGAGCGGAGACTCCGCCCTTCTGCACATCACCATGCTGCAGGCCAAGGACCAGGGCATTTTCGAGTGTTACACACCCAACACAGACGGCCAGTACCTGGGCACCTACAGCGCTCGAACCAACCTAACTGGTGAGTCTTCATCCTTTAGGGTTCATTTAGACAGGCGAGAACACACTGGTCTGAGTGAGATATGTTCAGTGCAATTCCTGGTAGCTTCTTTGATTGCAATGAGAAATTCTTCCAGCTCTGAATCATGAACATGTGTATTTAGAGGTGTAGGCAGTATTTTCTTGTAGATATGAGTTGCTGGACTGAACCATAGGACAGAACTGTAGCTGTAGCAGAAATTCCATATGTTCTGGATATTCTGATGATCAAAAATGATCATTTATTTAGTTTCAGCACAGTATTCTACATGATCAAGTTATTTTCATGAATTTTTTCCACACTGCATAAGAGCATTGTGTGCTTTGTGTCCATAGCTGTACTTCTGACCAATGAATGAAAATGTTAGGAACATGTTTCCAGCCCTCAGCCAGTGTTTTATGCCTTTTTTTTTTCTTCAATATCGAACAAACCAAATGTATCATTTTTGCTCTGATTTATTTAGTTCCTTTGGCTCTACTCTTGGTGCAGTTGTGTGGTCAGGTGTGAACAGCAGTCACACTTGGATACAAACAAAGTAATCGATCTCAGACTGCCTGAAAGAGGTGGCCTCAGTTTGCCTCCACGCAGTCTCTAGTGTGATTTGATTGCAGTGAGAATGCAGTACCACCCGGAGTCGACCCCACTGCAGGGTGTGAACCAAACAGACTGTTTATTTTGGGTTGTGGACGGCAATGTTTGATACACATGCTGCTAAACTGACACGCAACATGCCGAAATTTATTCCAGAGGACACAGTTGAAGTGCTGCTGTTTTCTGGATATCTGAGCCACAGAATAAAATTGAAAAAAGAAATGCTGGGTAATGTATTTGTTTCATGTGTAGCACCATCTCAGCGCTCTCCATAAGTGGTCAATTTCCATGTGCTTATTTTATTCCCGTATTTTCCGTATTTCTCGGCTTTGAACGAAACGTTTATGAGTTCTTAGCCCCGCCCCTTCCCACAAGCTCCTCAGCAAATATGTTTGTTTTTGGTCTGTTTAAATATGTGCATAGTAAAACTGAATCAGAACCAAACCAAATCAGCCAGGTAGGCATTCTTGTCAATGTCTTTGCGCTGTATCATTTGATATGAGAGCCCATTCCACACTCGTTTGTCGGAATCACGAAATAAATGGCTTACTTGGGCCCCAGTGTTATTTCAAGTAATCTCATTTTCTGGTCAATTCAACATTATTAGAATCCTGAAACATGGCCCCAGAGCTCTTTTATGTAAATCTTATTTTCCTGTCAACTCAGCCTAAGATGCTCCACTGTATTGCAAATGAACTTGCGAAGCTATTCGTTCCAAATCCTAGTGAAATCCTCCTGCTATTTACTGCAGCAGCACTGAGCTCCAGCACTTACTCACATCTATCAGCCATGCTAATGGCACTGTGTTAATTGGTGAAGTCTCAATACCTGAGTGGATTTATCAGTAGCATCAGTCATTTACTGGCTGTGTAATGGAGTAGGTACCTGATAGAATGCCAGTCCATCTGCGTGCCAGCCCACCCTGTCATTATCCTGGACACAGGCCTGTTCTTCTGCTCTGCTGTCTGATGCCATTACACAGCCATCATTAGCCTTTTAATCCTAATCATAATGAACAACGCCTCTGAATCATACACACTCTGCTCAGCTGTGATGCATCAGAGAAGGTTAAGGTCATTGTGGTCTACCTGGAAGGAAACATGTACGTGTGTGAGAATTTCTGATGTATGCACAAAGGTGTGGGTGTGTTTGGGTGTGCTTGTGTAAGTCAGAGCTGAGAGTGCCTTTAGTCATTAGTTTGTCTTATTGTTCTGTACTCAGCACTACGGTAAATAAAGAGTCACATTTATGTAATCTACTAGTCACTAGTAGATTACACACAAGATAACAAGGGCACCTTGGAATAATATTCATTGTAATACTTTGTACCACAGCGCTGTTCAGGAAAGGCAACATATTTTATAGCGGCAACATTAGAGAAAATATATGTCTGCAACATAGCAGACACTTCTCAAAAAGCAGACTGAAAGCACATATCTAACCTTGTCATATCTGTACCTGGTCATGTGACCCTTCAGTTAAGAGTCTCGCCTACAACTCGCCCCCAAAGAAATGCCATGTTTCACAACCAACAGAGCAGTCGTTTATGACATTAACCCCGTCTCCACTAACTAACTGTTACACAGGATTATACTGACATGTTTGTTCTAATACACCGGCGTTTCTATGGCAACAACTCACTCAGACAGCCTTGTATTGTGGATGACCCACCTAAGCTAAATCTATAATTAGTAAACAGATATTTAATAAGTGTTGACATTTAAATCATGAAACTTTCTGTAAGGAGATATTGATTTTATATTTTTGTAAGGAGACTCCAGTGTCGGCACTATTTAACAGTCAAATCTAAAGCTGTAACTTTTCTGCAAGGGAAAGTCTAAGGACAGAGGACTTTATAGTTTTTTTGCAACAAGGTGCATTTTATTCTAATGAAACATCTGTTTTAATTTGCTGTAATGCAAGTGATAAAAGAATATTTTTTTGCAAAAATGTACAATTCAATATGATCACCTTGTGAACCCTGTGAACGTACACAGTATGATCCTTGTGAATGCACGCAACACTCTCAAGGCCTCTGCCACTGTTGGTGGCAGTGCATGAAATTGTAAGCTGTGAGGGTGTTCAGGGTCTCGGTCGCGGCTCTGTGGATGTTCTTTACTGTGCTGAAGTGGTGGCCTTTCAAACATGTTTTAATCTTGGCCTTCGGGTGCGAATTCTTTATGGAAGATCCCTTTATAATCAAAAAACTCGCTTGCATTGTTCCTGTGATGAGGCACAGGGTTTCTTAGAAGTTTCAGCAGGGTTTCTTAGAAACAAATATCTGGGCACTGCGAAGGCTAGAATGCAAATGAAACAGGTCCTACTGTTTATCTGAGATCCCACTCTAACTAACCTTGAACCACCATCCCCACACGCATAATCTCTATAAAGCACAGGAATGCCATTCTCATTACTTTCCGGCCTCCTATTTAACAGACATTCTATAGCATTAAGTGAAACTGTAAACATATAAAAAGTATGTCTTTTTCCTATAACAGTACATTATCTGGCAGTGCATTATGGGTTCAGTTTAAAGTCTACCTTCTGTTTAAACACTTACAGATAACAGACAAATCAGTTAGCATTGAATCACTGACTTCCCAGATGACCGCTAGGATTCATTTTCTCCTCATGTGTCAGCCCAATTGATTGTCTATGTGTATCTACTTATTTGGTAATTTGTGTGTGCGTGTGTGTGCGTGTGTGTGCGTGTGAGAGAGAGAGAGAGACTCATGAGTGATGTGTGCTGTGAGTTGGACAGTTGGAGAACACACAGTGAGCCACCTGTTTAATGGACCACATTAATCTCTGCCCCCTTCTACATACATTTTGCTACTAGACACATGATGAATCTCTCTCTGACACTGTCATTCTTCCGAACAGCTCCTGCTCACATCTGTCCTTTGACTCATAACATCCAGACAGAGGCGGTTTAGTCACAGACAGAACGTGGTGCAGTCCCTAGATATTACTCACACTCATGCAGCGTCTGAGGGATTAACAGCAAAATCCTAACAGCCTGACTGTTCCCTCACATGCTAGTACAGGATAATCTCTGGTCAGAGGGCAAAGAAAGACCCTCAGGTGGCATCCAGATAGAGATACTTTAAAAAATTACAGATTGTACTGTGTATTTTTATCTTCACAAAAAAAAAAAACAACAACACAGTGCCAAGTTTGAATCCTGATGATTCCTCAGCCATCTATTGCCAAGAGCCCAGGAGAATAAAAACTGACCATACTCTGTGGGTAGGAAAGATGGCATATTCCATACCTGCTGTCAACAACAGCAACACTAGCCAATCCTCAGAGTTTATTACGCCGCCCTGTGATGCAGCACAAGCAACAATTCAAAAAGATGTGCTTGACTGGCTTCACCTGTCCCACAGAACGCATATTTTAGCCTTTACTCTTCCTATTTGGTAGCTGTCATGTGATGGAGGTGAGCTGACTGCTTTTCTGGTATGGGCCAAGACCAAGGGTTAGAAAAAAATGCCTTTTAGCATGGATTTTTTTAATGCATTAGTTTGGATAGTTAATAATAAAATAAAATCCTGACATCACAGCATTAACTAGGGTGCAGCTATTATGTTTTGTCATCTCTTAGAGGCGATGAAGCTTTAGCTACTCCACTGCATACAAAGTATAGCCTACTCCTGACACTGCCTTTGGATTTGTGGGATGTGAGTGTGAGCGTGTGTGAACATGTGTGTTTCCAAACAATTTAAACCGCTGGATCGAAGTATAATTTAAGCAGTGAGCCAAGGGTCACAGAACAGCAGGAAAATCCATGTGTAATTTGTTTGGTAGTAGTATCTGTTAAACTGCCATGCCACTGTGAGCATTTCATTTGAAGTAAAACAGTCTGAGGCTGAGAATTTGGGAGCGAAAACATTTCTGACAGTTGATGTTACCCATATGCAGAATAAATAGAGGCTGGGCCTGAGCATGTCTCTTTGGGAAGAGTGAAGCAAAAGTTGCACTGATGGAAGTCTATGTTTTTAGTAATGTGGGCAGAGAGAAACCATCTACCCTGCATTTCTGACATCTTAACCCACTTCTGTACAGCCTTCTCATACCCACTGCTCACACACACAAATACTCTAGTGCTCCATCATTAACCCCTCAGCTTTTCATGTATATGAAGAAGGTGTCAGTGTTAGTGCCAGAGTCAGTGCATAATCAGGTACTGCTGCATTCATTTCTACCACAAACGAGACGATTCTCTCGATGGTGTGAAACCAAAAACCGGTGAAGCCAGAAACTTGAGCCTGGTGGGGGGATGCAATATAATATGGTATAAAAAGGAACCAGTATATCTCTAGGATGTTCTGTAACATTAAATAATGGGAGCTGTATTTCAATTTCCTTGTGCAATGACAAAGCATTCATTCATTCATTCATCCATTCATGTGACAAATGTTTCTATTAGAAACACACTGCGACATGGAAACTGTCACGGAAACTCTGCCAATAGCGTGTCTGCTCAAAATACAGACATGGACATCCAAGGCATTATCAGGATCCCATCTCCAGAAATTTCACTACCTGCTTGTTTTTGTTGGCCAGCATTAATGCATTGCAGTAGATATTATTTCATCATACATCATGATGTGTTTAATTAGCTTGTATGGTTCCAAGCAAGCACACTGGAGCTCTCGCATGCTCACTGGGTTGGCTAATGGGTTTATGATTGGCCCAGCCTGGGTTCATATTGTATGAAATTATTGTCTGTATATGTATTTGTGTATGCTGAATGATGTACCTTCCTGTGTCAATCAGAGGTAAAGCCTGTAAACCTTTGAAGACCGGCACTGCGATTTTCAAAGCATTCGAAAACCGGCGATGCAGTGGTTTGGTTCGTAAACTGACAAAATGCCTTGCACTTTATTGCAAGAAAAGCGTTTATTCTCCAGCCCAAGGACTGCGGGTGATTAGCACCAGGGAGTGATGACATGACAAGAGTGACGCTATCAGGTCTTTCTGCACCACTCAGGATAAAAAGGTCTGTCTTTAACATAAAATGATGCGCGTATTTGGCATCAGATGACACGCACAATGCATTACCGAGATAAACCATTTCACTAAGTGACAGAAACGACTACCCCATCTGCTTCACCGAGCACCAGCGATGCATGTAACAGCCTGTTTCTCTCTGAGGAGATGGGTTGCAGCTGTAGATTTCCAAACAGTCGATTCTCTTATCTGCTTTAGTGTCTTTTTCTTTTTGCGCTGTCCCTGGTGATGTGGCGTGAGACAGAAGAAGAGAATTTGGAGTAAAGTTTTTTTGAGATTGATTTGCTGTGTAGCATGTTTGGAACACTTCAGATTGTTGAGCTCTCGAGAGACGGAGGGTTTGATGAACTGCACATTTCGGAGTTTCACTGACGTCCACTGCGTCAGCCCACTCTAATAAGATATTGATCCTGTGTGTGTGTGTGTGTGTGTGTGTGTGTGTGTGTGTGTGTGTATGCATTTGCCTTCCTTCCATGAGTCCGTGGGTGTGTTTGTGTATCCACTATGGAGTTGTGACAGTGTGAGAACCTCCATTGAGTAAATTCTGGCTCTCAGGACGAGCTGTTTTGACACGTCCTTGTTTAGACAGCCCACATCGACTTTTCACTCTTCACCGGTTATAGAACCAGTCCACACACTCTTTCCCCCTGTCTGACAGGATGACCAAGTGCTGCAGGAGCAGCCGCAGTTCTTTTTCTGAGCAATGTAGTGCTGTGCGTGCACGGCTGCGCTCTGACTTTCCTCACCGTGCATTCCTCTGAAGTTTCCCCACTGCACCATGTTGATCTGCTCTTATCTACTCTCTCTAAAGACCAGATTAGCTCTGCTGCTTTTCCAGCCTCTTCACCAGCACGCAGAAGCAGATTCACCCCGTCTGAGAATGGAAGTGTGCTAGACGGAGTAAGGAAGCACGGCGACAACTAGAGAGGTGCATTTCCTGAAGAAAATGCAAGTGTGATTGCAGCGAAGCAGTGATGTGTGTGTGTGTGTGTATATATGTAGTTTAGGGGTGCCAATACTTTTGATCAAACTCAGGAGTGTGTGTGTGTGTGAATATACAGTAGCTGGGAGTGTAAATACAGTTGATCAGACTGGTTATAGTGTGTATACAAACTGTTATTCAAGCAGGAGTACTGGTGACAGAAAATTAGAAACTGAAAGGGAAAAGACTGGGAGTGTATGGAAAAAAATGGCGAGAAAAACAAGTGCGGCGAGCCCTTATCCTTATTCTAGCGCACCATTCCCGACCATGTCAGACGTTTTAGAGTTGGAACGGTGTCGAAATTTCGAAAAATTGCGGCAGTTGAAAGCCGGACAAAAGTACCCGGTATAATAAAAATAATAATAATAATAAGATAAGATTAATAATACTTAAGAAGAACAATAGTGTGAACAATAGTCTGCAATCACACTAATAAAGGGCGAAAGAATAAGCGTCAGGGAGAGCAACTGTTGGATCAGCTTACCATGCTTTTGTTTTAGATTTAAAGCAGAGTTGTGAGAGAAAAAAAACTTTAGAGATAAGAGTCAAATGAACATGCTTATCATCTTTCCTCACCCAGGCAACTCAAAAACATACCCAGGAGATCCAGAGAAACAAGAAACAAAGACACACACACACACACACACACACACACACACACACACACAGAGGTTAAGTGAACTGTGGTTGATGCAGATGGGGTGTAGTGTGTCTTCAGCGGTGTGTAAGTAATCATTAATACTGAGGGGAAATACAACTCCGGCTGGATTCATGTTCTGACAGCACACAAGAGTCTGCTCAAACCTGATACACCTGTAAAACACACACACACACACACACACACACACACACACACACACACACAATGCAGCCTGTAAGGACAAGTGATTTGACCTACTCTGGATCACTCCAGTTCTCAACCTGCTATAGATTAGAGTGACGGATTACAGCACTTTCACACATTCATCAATACTGCCACAGCACGGACCACTCCGTTCATCTACTCCTCTCTTTTCTTTCCTTATTATATTACTCCTTCTTTTCATCTTTTCTCTCTTTCTCATATTCATGTCACCTTACTTTAATTCTTTTCTTATTTTCCTTTTTACATTTCCCCTATTTTTGCTTTTCGTCTATAATCGTTCTTACTTTCTTAGTGTTTCCTTTTGTTCTTTTCTTTGTCTTTGCTATCTGTTTATGCCTTATTCCTTTCTCCATGTCTCTGTGTTTTTATGCCTTTTTTTGGGAAGGAGCGGGGGATATTATGTTTTCTGGTTTCTGTCTTTCCACACTTCTCTTGCGGTATCTCAAGAACGAGTGGTTGAACATTTGTAGGATTTATATGGAATTATCACTGTATCCAGCAGATCAGCTGATTTAGATTTTGAAATGGATCCAAATGGGCACTCTCTCTCTCTCTCTCTCTCTCTCTCTCTCGCTCTCTCTATTTCCTTGTTGTGTCCTTGGTTAATCAGTAGTAGTGAAACCTTGAAACCCAGCCCATGATAAACCACTACTACACTGCTTTCTGAGCAATAATGATCATAAAGAGGGAGAATCCTAACAGCCAGAGCCCAACATGTCCTCTTTCTGTACGTGTTCTCGGCTACTTGTATATGGAATAGCAGCCATGACAGTAGTAGTAAAATGTAAACAGGGCTAATGCTATGGCTTATTCATTCTCTCTGTCTCCAGGTGTGTAGGAGGAGAACTGGGTTATGAGCTGAGTGTGCCTTCCTACACACCAGCCTGCGAGCACAGAGCTGACAAACAAGCTGCTCCTGCACATGCTGACCAAAATCACCCCCTCTCTGGCCTCTCGACTCACTCATTATTCCTGACACCGATATGCCTGATCATCGTCAACGTCTTTAGATAAACCACAGAATGTGTTGTAAGCACAGAATGTGATGGAGCAATAAAAGGGCACTAGTCCCACTCTGGTTATTCTGGTAGTACTTCACAAGTATGTGAAAGGTTGGATGTATTGTCATCAACGTATTAAACGCTTAGAGGACCTACTACAGAGCAAAAATTCCCTGTTTTGTTAGAGGCCATGTTTGCATTACACATAAAACCTACTGCTTGTGTTAAAAATGACATTTGTAGGAAGTAGGGAACAGGATGTAGGAGCAGGAGTCTGCCATCATTTTTGGCTGGTGCTTGTTGCGACTGTTAATTGAGAAGAATGACAGTTTACTTCTAGCTCGAAGGGCCTGAGGCGTTCATGAGCTCGCCTTGCGCTAACTGCAGAGTGGAGTGTGTCACATTTTATATATGCATTGTCAATACTTTCAGCCAGAAATGTTGTGCCCTGTTTGCTGTGACTTATTACCTACATTATTATTAGTTACAGTATTTTATTTTTCTTCTCCATTTCCTCGTTTCAGATTACTTTTTAGTTATTACACACAGGTGACAAGAATGATGAGTTTGTTGGGGAACGAGAACATTAAGAGATCATTATCACAGGGGACGCTCCGGATGAGCAGCTCTTAATTTCCCACCCGTGTCGAGGGCCCCGCTGATGGAGTGATGGTACGGAGGGGCAGAGATGGAGAGATGTGTAGAGATGTGTGGGAAGTGTATCCGCAGAATGGTTCTGCTGAGATCAGCGTGAGGAAATCCGAGTGATGCAAGAGATTTCCTATCTCTTCTGAACTCGTTTAGAAAATCAGCACAAAGGCAACTCCGGCATCTCCCTCTTGCCGGTTCTGTTCTGTCCATCTCCTTTCAGTGCATGTTAACTGATTCTCAGATTTTACTTCTTCACCCTTGTACACTCTGGAAGAAAAATGTCTCTACTCATTACATGTGGCATTAATAGTTAATAGATGGTGTGAAGCATGAGTCTATTAAATCATTGAGTATGTGATTGTGTGAGTAAGGAAGCAGATCTGATATGAGAATATGAAATGGATAAATATAGAGAGAGATAAATGTTTAGAATAGCGTTTTTATCCTTTATGCATTTTTATGGCCATTATACCGTGATACTTATCTACTGGCCTCCATTACATTTCATCTCCTGCTCTGGTCTCCCCTGACTGAGTGTTTGCCTGTCACGAAGCTCGGCTCGGCTCAACTCCAGAAGGAAAGTGATTTTATTGCTGCTGCTCGGCCATTTCCCTGAAGATCCCACTGGCTGCCGGAAAGGACTCCTGGCATAACAACATTAGCCTGGGTTTAAGCCTTCTCAGAAGCATCCTCTGGGCATGGCCAGATCTGTGTTAGCAGTAATTGACAGATGTTAAAGGGCAGTAATTTACTCTGAACAAGCTCCATTGCTGGAAGCTAGGAGCTGCTGCAAGGCCTTGGAGGAAGCAGAGCATACAGGGAGGAAGCCAAATGAGGTGGTACCCTGAATGATGAGTGGCTGTAAGGATTGGTGGGGGGGAACAAGACAAAAATGACCAACTTGGGCCTGAAGAAAGACCAGTTTTGAACTGCAAAGTCTGCTGCTGTGAAGAAGAATAGAACATGAGCACCAGGAGTTGAAAAGGATATGAGAGAGCTGAAGGCACTGCAGACAGAAATTGTGATGTTTTGGAGCAGCCTAGGAGCTGAAAATTGTTCTGTCTTATCTAGAGCAATAAAGCACTGTTTAAAGAAAAATAAAAAAAATACAGAAGAATAATTGACAGGTTTAAGCATTAACAATGTGTCTTCTTTACACTCAGCTCTCTATAGGAAGTGCTGTTGAGCTGCTCAGGGTTTAGTGTGCTGATTGTAGAGAGGTCTGGAATTAAATGCAAGGGTTTGAGGGGAAAACACACCAGGATTTTCCCTAGGAGTACGTCTGTGGAAGAGAGATAGACGGTGTGAAGTTTATTCCTTAAGCCCTTTTTAAGAGGGGGGAGGGGTGGTACAAGTTAGAGGGCATGTTTCCACTGAGGTTCTGTCAGTGAGAGCACTGTGCTATGGAGCCAGCATTTCATCCCCATGCTAAAGTACAATAAAACAGAAATATGGTGTTTAAACCAGATGAGCACAAAAATGCACATACTGAGACTGTTTGCTCCGTTCTGTATTCAGCCTGAGACTGAGGCATGTGTGAAATGCACACCCGGAATGTTTTTGACTTGCCATTTGTGCTGCGCCTTCTACGCTCGACTCAGAACCCATTAACTACTTAGGTAGAAGGTTTGACATTCTGTGGCACTTCAATTAGCCCAGTCATATAGCGTCATCATTATAGAGTCTGGTCTGCAGAAAAGCACCTACATTGAAGCAGGAGCTTAAAAGGTTCCTGGAACTAAGAGCCAGTAACTAAACTCGTCTTCTCTGACGGAAACAGACCGTGTCTGCAGTGGAAATATGCGTATGCATATTCTTATGATCCGTTCTCAGAAGTTGAAGCATTAGGGTGGCAGCAGATGGTGGGTTTCAGTGGCCCGGGGCGTGTTCACTAGCAGCCACTCCTCTGCTCACTGTGCTTTTGGTAGACCTATATGTACTACATGAATTATGCCTATTAGCCACCTTGATGGTATAATGTGGCCGGGAGAAGCTAAAGGCAAAAGAACGTTCCGTAACAAGCTCTCAGCTAATGAGTGATCCTTAATAGGTTTTATTATGAGGATGTTAACAAGGTTCATCTTTACTTTGGGGAAAATGGGCCAAAGTGTTTCTTTATCACGGCACTTTTGATTTGATTAAAGCACTGCGCCTCAGGCATTCATATCTCCTCTGTACTGCCTAATGAACTCAATAAATCCTCTGAAATAAAAAAATATGAACATGAATGGATTTAGAAACCATTCAGTGATTGTTTTCCCTCAGCATACAGTGATCCAGATAATGTCCTTGTGTGAGTAGTTTGGATTCGCCAGGTGCATTTCATGAATCACAGCTCAAGGTGCCCTCGGTGTTTGTTTATTAGCATACGTCCCTTCAGAATGCCTGTCCCTGACCGGTCATCATTTTCCATCTGTTTTGATAGAGCCCGCTGTTGCTTATAATTATTCCCAGCCTCGTCACTTTTTCTGACTGTTGTTCAGTGCTCACAGAAGAGTTATTGAGCAGTAAGTGAAAACCGTTATGGATAAATAAGACCTGCTTCTTATCTCATAAGGCACCTCTGTATTCTTATGAATTTTCCAGCAGTCATTTGCACCAGCACCTAGTTTAAGCTTAAATGGCCACTGTTTTTGAGTTTGCAAAGACTTAACTATTAATGGTTCATTCTCTTCTCCATACATAAAATATTCTACTTAAATGAAGATCCTGTTCAAAGTGAGCAATACTCCCGTGTTAAAGGAGCATTTATACCTATAAATCCATTTTGCGTTTTGTAAGGGGGATTTTTTTCATGTGGATAATTATGGTATCTGATTTCTGGACGTGAACAGTACAGGCAGAAAAATAGTTTCTGTAACAGAACCATTCTGTAAATGGGAGAGATTTTGGCTGTATTTATAGCAACCAGCTTTTTGAACATAAGATGCAAAATGTCATTGGCTGAGATAATGGCAAATAATACACCTCAAAATATATTGAGTTTACCCTATTCTGTTTGCTGGTGTTAGTTAGTTGCTGTATTGCTGTTAGTTACTAAAATCTACAGGGGTTAGACAATGAAACTGAAACACCTGTCATTTTAGTGTGGGAGGTTTCATGGCTAAATTGGACC
>JAOVYV010000048.1:23835471-23846586 GCA_025674545.1 Hassar affinis | reverse complement strand
GGTCCAATTTAGCCATGAAACCTCCCACACTAAAATGACAGGTGTTTCAGTTTCATTGTCTAACCCCTGTATATTACCCTAAACTATTCATTAATGTTTATACATTAAAATGTAATTGCTATATCTCTATTCAGTCACGTTATCTGGCTTTCTAGGTATGTGTAAACTGGAAATTTTGTTAAATCCCCATGCTTCTATATAGTGTAGCAAGAGAGTGTAGCAATATAAACAAGCCGTGTGAACACTCACACACACTCACACACACTCGCGCATCCTGACACCTAACCATGTCTCTTATCTCAGAGATTTAGCCTTGGCCACCCCGCACAGACAGCCCACTGCCACTGTGTAGATTGGGGTCACGGAGCAAATGGCAATTGCCGAATGTGGAAGATTGTCATGGAGGCAGAAGTTCATATCTCGTTACATAATGCATTCTTTCACCTGTGAGCTACATGAGGTTACAGAGAAAACTGCTTTCGTTTTGAAGCCCGGGAACCAAACCCCGACCATTCCTTTCTTCCAATTGTTCTGAAAGCACACTCAGCTAGTATCCTACATGCCTCAGGGTCAGAGCACATCTCCTAGACAAATTCCCCATCAGCAAACTGTGAGAGACAAGCAGGCAGGTCCTTTATGTCTGGAACTAATGAATGTTACTGACCTTGAGAGAAAATGGTCCTCACCAACAAAGTAAGGGAAAGATACAAAGATATTAGCAAAGAAAGGGTCTGGTGTGTGTGTGTGTGTGTGTGTGTGTGTATGGGGTGGGGGGGGGGAATAAAAAGATATTCTACACTACTAATTTTGAGTTGAAACAGGATTGATTTAGTGTTTGTGAACACATTGTTGAGGGAGGAGTGTATATTTGTCTGGCTTGTGTGTATATTCATCTAGCTCCAGCTACTTTGGTGTGAAATGAAATTGGTTTGTAAGAAAAAGAGAGATTTGCTCCAGGGCTTAGCTCGCCGACATGCTTTTAGGTATACGACTGAGATAATGTCTTTGGTTTATCCCCAAGGCTGTTAGCCTCACTAATGTCTTGGCCTGAATGCATGGCTTTGCACTGGCTGAGCTTACTTGCTAGAAGCCTGGCTTGGCAGAGGAAACGATAGCTAAAGTTGTTTGATCTCCTCTCTTGCTCCAGGAGTTGAGAATTTAGACTTTAGGGTTGGCATGGCAACAGCAGGCCGTTTCTGCTTGGCTCTCATCGGAAAGTTGTTATGGTAACACTCTTCTTTCTCTTTTTTTTCCCCCTCTCTTTTTTTATTTGTGTGGAATACTGTGTGTGATGATGGTAGTATGCTACAGACTCGTGTCTCTCAGGGCTCGTGGAATACCTGGGTGAACGGCGGCTACCGATTTCAGCCGTTGCCTTATTTGGATGGTATGTTCATCAAGTGTCCGTGGTGTGGGTGGACTGTTGGCTGTGCTGTATCGGAACGATGAGAAATTTTCTAGCCCATGCCCACACATACTCACTTGTACACACAGAACGCCTTCACAGAGGAATGTGTTATGAGGCTGTAGCCCTTCTCGTCTCCCTAACTCTGCTAGAAACAGCGTATGCAAAGAAGCACAGCGTACACGATCAGATGAAAATATTCTTCTTCTTCCTTTCAGGCCAGTTCTGAAAGGAAATGTAGGTTAATTTTGAAGCATTTGCACTTCTCTTATCCTTGAGCCAGTTTTCTTTCCCTAATGTTATTAACTAGCGCAAGACAATATTGTATTGTCATTAATGTCAGCAGCCAGGGCTTTTCACCTGCTGTGATAATAAATAGCCTGTAGAAGAAGCTTAGAATAAACAGCCGAATCCCACGGACATGTTACAAGGTTCTCTCTGTCTTTTTCTTATTTTATGTCTGATATAAGTCATAAGACTCCTCTGTCGCTTTTCTACCTCATTATCCTCAGTCATGTCATTTCATCAGCAGTGCATAGCGTTGTCATTCCACCTCCTTTAAGCCATCTGCCTCTGCGAGCAAAGTGGAGCTTGAATAATTGAGAACACAAGTGCATTAACACACACACACACACATATGCACAAACTCTTTTGTGCCCGTTTGTGTGCGGGAAGGCCAGCGTTCTCAGATGTATATTTATTCCACCAGAGACAAACAGCTTTAGAAGCAAAACCTCCACCATAGTTTCTCTTGTATTCAGGACTGTGACCTTGTTCAACTTCAGCCACAAATCTGTGCACACATTAATGCTTTAATGCAGTTGGCTATTGACAAGTCGTGAATAAGCGTTCTCAGTAGCAGCGAATGTTGGTGCCCTAATACACCGGATGAGTCCATAAGGCAAAATCCATGCATCTTAAACAGAGGCACTACTCTAAAAGCACTCAAACGCTGACACCATGCTTTATTGTCTCCCTTTCATCCGCTGTTTAAGCTCTTCCATCATCTCAGTCAAGCTTCCATTATTTTAGTAGTTATATTTAGGGAGAAAGATTGACTAAAGTGAGCTTGATGGCTTCAACTGTATGCAGAATTCTAAATGGCTTTCTTGATTTCATTTTAGTTCAGTATGCTTTAAATGCACATTTTTCCTAAGTGACACTTCAGTTAATTTTTTTTTTCATCTGAATACGGTGGCGCCATGTGACTGGCTGATTGAAACCGAAGTTAGTTTTAGACAGTGTGATTTCAGGAGGTTTTTAATATCTCCCATATAATACCCAGTACAGTCTTTTTATGGAATTCTCTGAGAAACTGTAATATAGCACATGTTCATGTCAGATGACCTATAACAATAGACCTGTGATTAAAGAAATAGAACCAGTAGACCTGTGATTAGGTTCTGTCAGGTTCTGTTTTACTTTATCAGCCAGTGTGATCCAGGGTCCTGCAGAAAACAGGGGCACAGAAACCTGCTTTGTACAATAGTAGTAATGGTGAAAAAGCTTATGGCTGGGTAAAATAATACAAAAATAATACACTGTAAATCTGGCTTAGCACAATCTGTCTTTGCAGTCTCTCTCTGCCTTTCTGAACACACAGGGTGGATTGAGGCAACCAGTTGAGCATCCTGTCCTTAACCCGGCATGCTTCAGTGACCTGGAATTCAATCATTTTTCTGGCTTGAATGAAAAATATAGCCTAGATTATATTACAGTTAAATAAGGCAGTTAAATTCTCAAATCAGAAGTAGTGGCAGGTTTCTATAAATGCGCACCTTCTGAAACGTTAAGGGGCGACACGGTGGCGCAGTGGGTGGCACCGCTGTCTCACAGCAAGAAGGCCCTGGGTTTTATCCCCAGGCAGTCCGGATTGCCCCATTACTTTTACCAATTGTTTTCTAGGAATCTAGGAATGTGCTGTGTTTTTCAATAGAATGGTTACCAATAGATACAAACCCATACTAATGAAAATGTTTTAAATATATTCTGCTTGCTCGTAGCAGATAAGCCTATTCCCATACGGTGATGACTGAACAGGTGGTAATGGATGAATAAGCAGACCTGCCAGGTTTGCGCTATAACAGCTGACTTAAATTGACACTAGCTGCTTGGATTAGAGCAAAACACATGACAGCGATTTAGAGGATATTAAGAATATATTATTAAGGATGGAGAGGAACAGCGTTGGTCAGTTTCTTTTTGAAGCGGAAACTAGAATGAGAAATCAAGAGCTTTTTTTCTGAGGTGACGAAAAGTAATAATATCAAGGTTAAGCTCCACTACTGGAAGAATCCCGATTAAATTAAATGATGTTATATCTGTTTTTCTGTGCACTTTTTTTTTAAACATTGCTCCTTTCTCTCCCTCTGCAGTGATTCCGGACACGCTGTCTGTGACATCAGCCACTCAGACTCTGTCCAAAGTGGAGGGGGACACGCTGCTGCTGAGCTGTGAGGTGACACGTCAGACGTCTCAGCACACACACGTTGCAGTTGGCTGGTACGTGCGCTCCCCAGACGAGCCGTCTGCCCCAGCGAAGGACCTTGTCACCTTGACACGGGACATGGTGCTCAGGCCTGGGATGTCGTACCGCCAACGTCTGTCCTCTGGAGACGTGCGGCTAGACAAGACAAGCAGCACATCCTACCGCCTCACCATCTACAGCTTACAGCCCACAGATCAGGGCCAGTACTATTGCGAGGCATCAGAGTGGATCCAGGACCCCGACCGCTCCTGGTACGCCATGACACGCAAGCAGTCTGACAAGACTATGGTCAAAGTTCAGCCCACAGGTGAGTGCCAATGTTTCTTACCTTAATCTCCAAGTGGGAATTTTGCCGTTTTTGCCCACTTTTCAACTTTTCAACAGGTTTCAGTTTTTGCCCAGGGCTCAGTGATGTTATTCTGGTAGTCCTGGAGTTCACAGTTTTAACCGCTAAGTAACCTTCATCCAGTGGCACAAGCTCATTCAGAATGATTCTGTCCTGCTTACACATAGCCACAGGGTAGATGACACAGTGCAGTACACGGATTCTGTTTCAGCCTTATGTATGCTGTGTGCTGATCGCTATCTGAAATTAAGCTCATTACAGCCCTTCTAGGGAGGCAACAGTCAATCCTCTTAACATTGTCCTTCTATTTTGAAGATTATCATGGTGTAGAATGTAAGTCAAAGCTAGTCTGGCTGCCCAGAATACAAGCATTCCCATTGTCCCAGCCCATGCCTGTGCAATGATAGTGGAAATAAACTACCCACATGCTACGCAATTCATATTTTTCACCAGAGCTGTATAATGATCCGCCGCTATCTCTGGCCACAGTCCATTTCAATCCAATCAATTCTCATGTCCAAGCTCCTGTCACCTTCTCTGTAAGACTCTGTGTTATAGCAGGATGTCAGTATTCACTGTGCCCGATTTCAAGGCTGTAAGTCAGTCTCGGAACTCTGCCGTCCAACACCTTGACGCGAATGAAAGGTGACAGCATACCTCCACATCAAACACACAGCAGGATGGGATGTCTATATAAACGCCACGTTATTGGCCACTCGAGACCTGAATCAAAAGGATGAGACAGGAGAAAAGAGCAGAGTGGACCAGGCCACATGGCTCTCAAGGGCACATAGCTATTCAGAAACTTGATGGATTTGGTTTCTGCTGGGTGACGGCGTCAGTGGGAGCAGTATGTAAAGGCAAGGGGAAGTGTGAGCTGAAGAGCATGCCCTACATAGCGATGAGAGGACAGTATGAGAAGAGAGGAGAAAGGGACAGATGGGCTACGAATTGGCCCTTCTGTATTGTATGCTGTTAGGTTGTTTAGATGTGTTGCGAGCTGAAGGGTATAATTTGTTCCCTGACTACAATGGTTTCCTTGTTTTATAGCAGCCCTTTGCTTTGTCTCTAATTTTTCACCCTGGCATGATATTTGCAAAGTTCCCCCTTTTGAGTCATGGCAAGTAGTAAAATTAGTAATAAATGATTCAACAGAAATTAAAGATTAAAGCCCACCAGTGTCATATCAGCAGGATCATATCTCATTTTGCATATGGTATAAAATGGGCCAGTTTCCTGTGATCCATTTCTCTTTCAGCAGTAAAGAGTAAACCTTATGTTAAATGTTTATGCTTTTTACATTTGCATTTATGGCATTTGGTAAACAGAGTGACTTACATTTTATCTCATTTATGAACTGTGCAGTCGAGGGTTAAGGGTCTTGGTCAGGGGCCCAACAGTGGCAGACTGGTGGTGCTGGGATTTGAGCTCATGTCCTTCCAATCAGTAGTTGTAGTCTTAGCTGCTGAGTTCCCATTGCCCCTGGTTTTTAAGTGGTAAATTCATCAGAGAGGTGTGTTTGGTGGCAGACATGTCTGAATCTTTTGCCTAACTTCTTTAAATTAATCATTAGATACCATTCTTTGTTCTTTGTGTTTTTGGGCACTATGGATAGTATACAGCTGGAATATGGACCAGTCTACCCAGAATAAATGAGACACCAAACACATCTTTTTGCGTGTACACATCTACATTTGGGTTGAGAGCAAATTGTGTAATTTCAGTGTTTATTAAAGTCTCAGTAGTAATATTTGCATTGATGAAGGTAGCAGCTTTTCATTTATTCTTTGTCGAGATTTTAATGGATATCAATGGCCTGATGTTTTTTCTATTAACAAATTAGGCAAACTCTTAAATGAGGGACTAAAGACGAGTGATGGGAGGCAAAATTCAAAGTAGTTCAGCGACACTGGGAATGATTTGAGAGACTTGTCTGTTTTTCTGGTCTGCTTGACGATAAGAGCATTTTAATTACCCAGTATTCGCTGTAGTGTCATTAAGCACTATCAGTATGATAAATAAGCATTAAGGTCAGTCGTTGAATCTGGAAGATGTAGTTAAGCTTGGTCAAGGAGATCTGAAAAAACTGACCAGATGCGCTGTGATCACTCTGTATGCCGAGTGGGAGTAAATCTCATTGGAATTACACACGGCATCTCTTCAGCCAAAGGACGAAGGAAACCGATTTGTCTTTTAAAGCCTGCTGTAATCAAGTGTCCTTGCAGCAGCTGAGCTATGAGGACAGGCTGCGCTCTCTGAGCTGGCAGACTGCTAACCTGGGCCAGGACAATGCAGAGGGCAGTGTGAGTCTCTGGATGAATTCTCTGCCAGCAGTGTGCCGTGCTGGGTGTGAGTGTGTACGTGTCTGTGTGTGGTTCTGCTAATAAATGTGAGAACATGAGGAAGCTTCAAAGGGAATATGATTTCCTGAGCAAAAACATGAGCAACACACAGAAAGGAGACTCGCATAGCACTAAGATGTGTGGTTCCATTTCCCCACACAGTAACTTGTGTTCACATACTGTGTCTCACTTTCCTCTCACCCACTGCCACACAAATGGCTTACCAATGCATGACTCTTTTAGTCTTGCCTTCTGATTCCTCCATCTTGTTTCTTTCTTATTTCAAATTAGAATGTGTCAGGATTTTTCCTTTGCTCTCTTCCCTCAGGCGTACCCTTCTCTATTAGATTTCGTGCACTCCCGTTTCACTCGGCACGCACCGCACATCAGCAAAATCAAATCTCCCACGACCATTCGCCCAAACGTCCAGCGACGAGCCTTATTTTCACTCATTACTCATCACATGTTTAATGTAAAATCTTCAAGCATGGCTTTCATTATGGAGGGCAGAGTTGCCATTTTGTAAATCATAACTAGTTTTCCCAACATTGAATCAGTGCATGAATAAGTAGTTTATATAATGACTGAAAATTAGGAAGCAGCATAGAGGAACTCGCCCAGCAGGACAAAAAAGCGAGAAGCATGTGGACAAGTTACTGTAAATAAGAGAAAGGGGAAGAGAGTTAAGAGCTATTCAGACAAGATTACATTTACTGTCTAAACTGGTGTATGTTCCCCTCTTCCTCTGAGAGAACTGCAGACCAAATTACTTCTTGTTTTTCCTATATATTATATTATATTATATTATATTATATTATATTATATTGAAATTTTAAGCAAGTCTATGGGGAGCTTGGCCCCTACAGTAGCTCATTAACAGCTAGCCGGCAAGTTTAAATAACCTTAGCTATGCTAATGAATGCATGGCGCCTGTTAAACTCACCTCAACATGTCATTTACAGTCATTTATCCAACCATGGGCAATAGAAATCAGTGCAGTGAGTAGCACTGTCATTATTTTCACCCCTGTTAGGCTAGTGTAGTCTGGGGTGAAGTGTGTCTCATATTTTCTTTCTTTAGGACACTGAAGTAATGGACAACGAACGAGAGAGCACACTAGAAAGAGTGTGAGAGACTGTAGTGTAGGTCTGCCCACAGAGAAAACCAATGGGTTTACTTGGCACAGAGAGAAACGAATCACAATGCTTTGTCTGTCGCTCTCACGCTATGTTTGTTGCTTCCACTCCCGGTCTCTGACCACTCACTCTCAAAAAAAAATTTTGGATTATATTGGATATAATTTGCAGGCATCATGGAGCTGCTGTCAGTATGCAGGAGACTCCCAGAACGTCCGGGAGCCGTGGGGTGTCCGCCGTCTGGATAGGTTCTATGTATGATATTGAAGTTTGCTACTTCAGTAGCATATTCACTTCCTGAATCACAAAAAGATGAACGCTTCAGAGGAGTCTCTCAG
The DNA here is from genome assembly GCA_025674545.1 of Hassar affinis. NCBI lineage: Eukaryota > Metazoa > Chordata > Actinopteri > Siluriformes > Doradidae > Hassar > Hassar affinis. The sequence goes on along the minus strand of JAOVYV010000048.1, from coordinate 23,838,531 downwards.
CAGCTTACTTGGTACGAGTCCATACTTACTTATATAAGAGAATACAATCAAGCAGAACAGAGCCATCCTGAAGGCTAATTAAAGAGGCTGTTATAATGTGAGCTACAGGTATAAACCCACTTAAGCTGCAATATCATAAAGGTTTAGTTTTGTAGACATAAATGAATCAGGGGTTGTATCATTGGCAGTTCATTAAATATCTAACACTGGATGCTGCCCTGAAACATAAACATGAACATCAGCGATTCGATACAAACGAATAATTCGACTCATTATATGGTCATATGACCTTATGTGACACGAGACAATATAATGTATTCCTCCCGAATTAATTAAATTATAGTCCGAGTGTGAGAGTTCTATCATGCAGATAGTTTTACTCTTTAACTGCATAAGAACTGTCAGCTGACCTCTGTGGCCTGCTTAATGAGGAACAAGAGGCGTGCGAGAGGCTCACTCATGGAGGGGTGCTGCACTCCACAATTATTCATCTCTACAGATATATATATATATATATATGATGTTGCACACAAATCCCTTTGCCACCCATTAGCAAAGTTTCAAACACTGCACACAGGCAAGTGCAGGATGGAGAAAGTGGACTTACTCATTAGACATGCCGTCCATATCCAATAGCTATTTGTAACCCTGCTGCGGGTGTGTATAATAACATTATCTCTTTTACACCATAATGTGGCGTACAGGATAACAACAAAAGAACCCAGCAAAACATTGTGGTTTGAAGTGGAATGCCTTCATTAGGCAGCTGTATTTGGTGTTTTAAAGACACTGGAGCTTAACAGGCTGTAACATGCAATGATTAGCCAGCGGATAGAGCTTGCTGAGCAGAGACACAGACAGAATCCTGATCTGAACATCATCGTCCCCTATTGTCCTTCTGTTATTTCAAATCTGTCCTGCTGTGTACTTCTTTAATGTATATGCCACACATTATTAAAATGCATGCCGTATAGCATTCGATCACCTTTTCATCGGTTTCCTTGTTTATTTTATTATTCCCTTTTCTCATTTCTTGCCTCACCTCATACACTGCAGCCCCAATCAAAGCCCCCCCTCCACCCTGAGCTCGTTCTTCCTCTGTGCTGCAAGAAATGATTTCCGTGCTCAGCTCTGTGTTGCCCTGTACTCTTTAATCTTGCAAACATACATGTGGGATGACTGCAGGCAGCGACATCCTCAAGTGCAGAAGTACCAGCAGCTACAGGCCATTGTCCTCACATGATTGGTCACATGATTGGTCTAGTCTATCATGCATTTATTTTTGAGAGTGTAACACAAAATGGGAAGTAAATAACATAGGCATGTAAACATTGCGTTAAAATTCACTCCATCAGAACGAGTGCTACATGGCCAAGAGCTTTAAACCCATGCTTTAATACAACACTTGTGAAGTCTGTTTCAAGTTGTGTGTAATTACAGCTTGAGGCGATCACCACCGAACTGAGAGCGATGAAGTGGAAAATACACTGTTTTGGCAAGGAGAAAGCACAGCATGCCAAGTGGAAAATTAATTGTGTAAATAGGTTCACTTTTGTCCCAACTTTGACCTTGCAGAAGGAGTTTCAATTGTCTGTTCCGTGAATATGATTGCTGATAAATGACGCAGGTGCAATTAGTCCGGCTTATTACAAAAGAAACACTTATCTCAATCTGTCTTTCTTTCTCTCTTTCAGATCGGGACTTTAGTATCCAGTTGACAACAGATCGCCGGGCCTACACGGCAGGTGAGCCGCTGGAGCTCCGCTGCACCATAGATGCTCAGAATGTTGCTGAGCGTTACTTCTCGGTGTCGTGGGTCTTCAGCAGCTCGTCTATAGCCGTGGTGGGGCCCAGCGCTGTGCCCGCGCTGGGGGCAAACTATGTGCAGCGTGAGGCCACTGGCCTCCTGACCGTTCGTAAGGAGAGTCCATCTGTCCACCTGCTCAAACTGCAGCACCTACTTCCAGAAGATGCTGGGAAATATATCTGCAGAGTGACTGAGCGGGAGAAAACGCCTACCGGAGAGTTCATCGATCGAAGCAAGCGCTCCCGTAATGTTCAGATCACAGTGACTCCCCTGAGTGAGTATACTTTTCTCAGTGTTGGTCCCATAAGGCAGGTAAATGAAGAGGTGAATTTCCTAAGCACTGCTTTTTCTGCCACTGAAGTAGAGTAGTTTTACGTTTTTAACCTAACTTGACAGTAAAGAGAGGAAATAGCACATCAATAGATTCACTAATAGTGTGGGCAGTAGGCCATTAGAGCTGTCATCTCTTTTTTCCAACCAGATTTTTCTAACTCTCTGTGAAGGCCAGTAGGGGAGTTTGTTTACTCCAACACACATTCTCGAGTTTCGACACTTTCTTTTCATCTAGCCCATTCCCCTCGGTTGAGAATAATGAAGGACGAAAAGGTGAAGAATGCCATGTCTGAACTCCTTTACCATTTTTGACAGGGTAAAATACCTCTGAGTGGGAAATAATGTGTGGTGTCTATGCAAATATTCTTTGTCATTGCTTGTGTGCTGCAAATGTAAGAAACAGTTGCTGTGTTTGAAGCATGAGCCACTGGAAGCCTAAAAACCTGGAAATGGACGTGTGGCTAAAAGGTGAAAGAAGCAAAGGAGGTCTGCTCTTTTAGGTCTGCTTAAAGGAAAGCTCCACTCTGACACATGTAAAATACTGTATTTTTATACTGAAATATGTGTGATGTGTCTAGTGATTGTTCATATCAGTTTGTTGGTTTATGCTGTATATTCGTTATTGCTTTGCGAAGTTAGAAGTTGGCGACCATGCTACAGTTCCATCTTCCAATGAGATCTAAGTGAAGAATCAATTTGAACATTTTCAAATATAAGGGATAATGGTCAGGTTTCACTGTTGGCGTCTAAAAACTACTCATCTTTTCTTGGTAACATTCCTATTATACAGTATACACCGACCAGACATAACACCACCTCCTTGTATCTACTCTCTTTGTCCAGTTTATCAGCTCCACTGACCATACAGGTGCACTTTGTAGTTTTACAGATAGAGACTGTAGTCCATCTGTTTTTCTGCA
>JAOVYV010000048.1:23665687-23681886 GCA_025674545.1 Hassar affinis | reverse complement strand
ACACACTAACACACCACCACCACATCAGTGTCACTGCAGTGCTGAGAATGATCCACCACCCAAATAGTACCTGCTCTCTGGTGGTCCTGTGGGGAGTCCTGACCACTGAAGAACAGCATAAAAGGGGGCTAACAGAGTCTGCAGATGGGCTACAGTCTCCATCTATAAAACTACTGTGCACCTGTAAGATATTCACAGGTCATGCCTTGCTAAATAAATCCAAGATACAATACTTACAATACAAGCCCTGTAGCAAAGGAAATGCATGCATGTGTGTGTGTAAAACAGGTTTAGTATACAGTATGGCTGGGGTTTGGCTACCTGCTTGATCCTGTGGAATTTTAAGCCAGTTTTTGGCAGCCCTTCACAGTTAGTGATCACCCAGGCTGTGTAGTAAGCAGTAAGCAGAAATCTAATGCTTCTTTTTGAGGCCCCATTTCTGGCACATGGTGTTTTTGTGGCCCATGGCAGCTTTGAAGAGATCCACCTTCTGTCCTTCAGTCTGGGTAACTTTTACCTAGCAATGATGAGGCCCAGTACAAAACCATCATGCTCAACACCCAGGTTACAGACCTTCCAATTCTGACATTTTGCAGTCATCCTTCAGGTCATAATCCAAAGAGCAAGGAGGCTTTCTTTAGAAGCTAGGAGCAAGATGTCAGCTCTACAAGGAGTATGGTTTTTTTTAGCATTGTATATGAAAAGCGCAATCTGCATTATGAAACTGAGAGAAATGTGTATGAAGATAATTTACATATGTGTGTAAATTCTTCATTTTCAAGTTCCTTCCTATAAATTTTCTTCCAACTTCCTTGATTTTCCTATAAATCAACAAAACAGATACTGTAAATGTGAACTCCCCTCTCTTAGGATAAGTAGAATAATGCTAAGCTATTTTTTTTTAAAAATAAGGCTGTTGCCACAACATTTAGACCAAGATAATAATTATCTAGCGTGCAAAGCTGCCAGCCTGCTTTTTGTTGTTACGTTATCTTGCTGTTGTGGCTTTAAATAAGACTCTCCCAGGAACACAGCAGCAGCAGAAACCTATTTAGAGCTCTGGCTTAATCTGGCACAGACACAAACCACCTGGTAAAATGATTTTCCCCACACCTGAAGCAATCCTCATATTCAGAAGAGTGTCATCAGACCTTTACTGTTTTAGCACTGTTTTTGCCTCACAACACTCGTAGAGTCATACGACTCATGTTAAAGGTGCTGAGCTTTCAGCTCTTTCAAGTCTGCGCTCACGAAGACATTAGGGTGAAATGCTGATGGGTTGCTCCAGTTTACTTGGTGCAGAAGGTGTTTAGTAAGAGGGCCATTCTATTTCCCATTTTTACTGCTTTTCTGTAATACTGTTGTGCCTCTCACTGTCCCTCCTGTGTTCTTCTTCGGCAGGTTTTTAAGGTGAAGGCGGTTCAGCTGGCTGAAAAGCTGATTCCTGCCTTCAACACCCCAACAGGCATCCCCTGGGCCATGGTCAACCTCAAGAGGTAGTTCTGCCTTCTTAATGTTTTTTCCCCCCTTTAATTTTATTCAACTCACACTTTCCGTACTCCTTTCTCTCCATCTGTCCCCTGCAGCTCTGGCATAGTCACTAAGTCCACAGTATATAATCTGAGCCTGTCCACCCCCCAGCCTTCCTGAGCCTTCCTGAGCCTTCCTGCAGCTATTCACGTCATTTCATTTGAATTGAGCATGATGGCAAATGCACAGTTAATCTATTGAATGTATACTTCATCTATTGAGTGAGCATTGGGCTTTTTTTTTTAAAGTAGAATAAAGCCTAATCAAACTGAGACTGACAAAGCTTTTGTAAATTAATGATGTGTTTCAGTGAAATTGAGACTACAGACCATTAAGGTGTGTCTAATCCTGAAGATAAAAGGTTTTTATTCTATTAATCCCTGTCCAATCAGTCACTACTCAGCCTGTCATTACAAACACCGCCTCACACACCAATGTGTACATGCTGGACCCAATTAGGATGTGCTGAGCATACTCTGAATGTGAATGACTGAAGAACACAGGAAGAGAGGCTTCCTGGATGCTCAGAGAATGCAGTTGACAGCTTTACATTTACAGCATTTGGCAGACATGTTTATGCCAAGCCAAATGCTTTCTAATCTTATGTCTTTCTAGTTTTCGTGCTAAATCAAATACACCAGGGTGTAGGAATACCGTTATTTTAAGAAAGAGGGTGCATGTTTAGTATTTATTATTATTATTATTAGTAGTAGTAGTAGAGTAGTATTAATAAGGTCAGATGGACAGCTTGGTCAGATTAAAGTAGTCAAGTGGAGCTTGTTTAAATGCATCTCTATGGAATACATTCAAGTGCCTCTCTTTGAAGCTAATTTAGGTTTTATTCTGTTTCCCCTCTTAACCTCATTTTGTTCTTCTCCCCTGTTGTAGCGGTGTGGGCCGTAACTGGGGCTGGGCCTCGGCCGGTAGTAGCATCTTGGCTGAGTTTGGAACACTACACATGGAGTTTGTACACCTTACGTATCTGACTGGGAACCCTGTCTATTATCAAAAGGTTTGTGAGATTAAAATGTGCATAATGCATTACACTTTATATATGTTTCTACTCTTTGAACACCTCTTTTATTCTTTGCTTATTATATCAGGTCATGCATATTCGGAAGCTTCTGGCTAAAATGGACAGACCTAATGGCCTCTACCCAAACTACCTGAACCCTCGTACAGGTCGCTGGGGCCAGCGTGAGTAACCTTCACTTCCTGCAATTCGTACTTGATTCTCCATAGAACAGTACAAGCCAGGTGTCACATTTGTATGAAACGTTACAAGGCTTAGCAACTAGTCATCAGAAATGATTGTTGAACCGGACAATATGGTATAGTAACAGCCAATATTAAAATATTCTGTAATTTTGTAATGTATTTGTAGGTATTTGTCTTCACTAGCTACTTTGCGCCATTTCAATCACATTTCCTTGTTTGCTTTTATAAAATAATGCTCCTAGTATTGAATTAAGCAAGAATTTCCCACTTTTCCCTGAATTTTAAAAGCACTGACAAAATTCTGACGGCCATCCTTAATTGTGACAGACACATGGGCATAGAATATCAAAAGCTTTCTAGCAGTGCTTTACAGACAGAAAATCCTTTTGAAGTTGCTCATTTAGCACCAGTGGTGGAGCTGTGTACTTCCTTATTTATAAATACAGAAGTGAATGCAGTAGCATTTCACTGTGATGGAATATTACAGTCTGTCTGTCAACATGACAGATAACCATTTACTCTAATGCAACCTCCAAGTGTAATGATTAGCTATTGCATAAGCAGCAGGAGCTAGATTACTGTTTAATGCGTTTAAAATATATAATTCACAAAATATTGGTGGATGGAACACCCGATAGTTTATTGTATTTCTTTCAGATTTGTGTCGATTTTGTTCTGTTTAAATTATCATCTAAAAATGCAAAAGTCTTGGCCATGGGGGAAGACATGGGCTAAAAAACATCTGACTAATTCCTAAACCTGGTTGCTGAGGTCTGCTATTAAACTTGAGTATTAAACTGAGTACTATTTTGTTAATGTTCTTGAACATTTTAAGTCCTGTATCATATTCTGTTTACATGTTTACTCTAAAATATTGGGTGTGTATTTCAGCCTAGAGTTTTCTTAAACCTTTTACTTTGAATGGTTGGTCACTGAAGTAGAAGGTCTCTCCTTTTTGGCACACTCGTGCCAGCTGGACGTTCATATCCTCTCATTATGACTGTCCTGTCTTTGTGTACTCGCCTTTCATGAATTCATTTTCAGTCGCTGCTTTATCCTTGTTAAAGTGGATCCAGTGTGTCCTGTGAACATGGGTGGGAGGTGGGATTACACCCAGGATGGGATGGTAATCCATACCTGGGCAACATTCACACATCCATTTACACATCAGGGAAATTTATATAGTCACCTACTTGCATGGAGGAAATGCACTTAGTCATGGGGAGAGCGTTCACTGAATCTCCAAGCAAACATTGACCTGAGTACAGGGGACCCTAGTGCTGTGAGGCAGCAGCACTCCCTTACTCACTGCGGCACAATGTTACCCATTTTTCTGTACATACACACTTTAAATCCGAGGGGTAATAATTATATTTAACTGTTTTTATAAATGAAAGCATAGATGCATAGACTAAATAGAGAAAACACCACGTATATTGGACTGTGTTTTTTTTTTATATGCGCATGCGTGTGTATGCATGCATAAATGCTAATTCCTGCCTGCAAAAGCAGCCTCTTGCGTCATTATTCTTCCACTACTCGTATTTTTACCCTAATTCTTATCTGACTCACTGCTCCCCATCTCTCTCTCTGTCTGAGAGTGTTTAAAAACACGCATTACCATTGTACAAGATAAAACATTCAGAACCCTACGTCTACCATGCCTTACTTTCTTCTTATGCGCTCATCCCTTATCTATTTCTATCTGTCTGTTTGCACTAATGTCTTTCCTCTGTATCACCTACATACACTACATGAACAAGTGGTTGCGATTAGCTTATGAAAATGTGTACCATGCTCTTGCATGCCCTCCCTTCATGCAGTTGTGTGCTCTTATGCAATGGAACTGTGTAATTACTGTTTTTGTGTGGGTTTATGTGCATGCAAAGCCATTAGCTTTATGGGATTGAGTGTGAGGGAGATGATCATTCTCCCAAGTGTAGTTTGTGTAAATACTAGGTGCACTTAACAAGTGGCAAGTGGCCATAAAGTGGGAAAATCCACCTTCAACCTTGTACACTCATCTCTCTCAGGAGGAGCATTGCCATCTCCCGGCCATCTGTTTCTTTTCTCTCTGTTCCCCTGAAGGCACCTGTATAAACCCCTCCCCTGCTTGTTTCACGTTATCCTCTAGTCACACACACACACCACGTGATCTCCTTGCTTAGGGGACCTGACAGTAGCATTAGCAGGTAGGTGTTTTGGGATGATGCTAATGCTTCATCTGCCAGTCCTGACTCGAGCTGATTCTTGCACAGCACTGTTTTGTCAATCTTGTGTCTGCATTGTAAGTATCCTGAGTTTATTGTCAGTTCAGTTCTTTACTGTCAGATGACCTTCATTGTGAATTTTTGTCCTTAACAAAGAGAGACAAAGAATTCTCAATTTCCCTGTACTGAAGTCTTTTTAAATATAATTCTCTGTTTCTATGAAGTATTTATCTGTCTTATTTATAGCCATAGCTCAGTGTATGTTTTATACATTAAGACGCTATTATGATTCACTGCCATCACTGATGCAACTTAGTCATGCACACACATTCCATTAGCATGTTAGTGTTGGCACAGGCCTTTCAAATTGATTAGGTGATCACTGGTGTGTGTCCGCAAATAAACGCAGGGCTAACATACACTTGCCTTAATGCATTATTACAATAAGGGGGGGGGGGCATCGAGGCTACATAAACTTTTCCTGCTTGTATGAGTGAGCTTCCATATTTTATGCATACTTTATACAGCCGCTGGAAAAAAATGAACATTTTTCACTTAATAGCAGTTCAACAAATTATAGACATGGTAAAAAAACAATTGTTGTTTAATAGCTGAACATTCTGGCTTCTTAAAACATGCTTCAAATAATTAAACTGAATTATGTGGATTAATGTTATGTTTTTTTTTCAGATCAAGTATAAAAAATATTGAAACACTCAATTTTCCATGAAAAACTGTGGGTTTAGTTTGTAATTTGCATTTAAAAAAATACTAGAACAAGTATAAAAATACAAATTAGTGTGCAGTTAAAAGAGTTTGCTTACAGACCTTAATGAGCTGTTGGACTTGGCTAACTGAAAGGAGACCTGTCCCCACCATGAGAGTTGGGATTGAAATGGGAATGAAATGGGATATACATATGGAAAAGCCAAATGAAAATCAGCATTAACATCTCCACAGAAGAATCACAAATCTGCATTGGCCAAGGAGATGAGGCTGGAACTTTGGTCTGGTGCTGATCTAATAAAATATAAAGATGACTGCCTGAAGAAAACAATCCAATTTCCCCACTCATTTATGATATGGGGTTACATGTCATGTAAAGGACTAGGGGAGATGGCAGTCATTACCTCAACAGTCATTGCAGGCGTACACTGAAATTTTGGACACTTTTCTGATTTCAGGGAAAGAAAATTGGTTTGTGGATGATGAAGTCCTTTTTGAGGAAGATAATGCACAGAGCAAAGAGTGTTAATGCTTTTTTGCAGAAAAGGCATATCAACTCTGTAACATACAACTCAGTCATATCAGCTCAGGCCAGCAAACAGTCTTGATCTCAATTCCTGATAGAAATTTAAGTCAGTAGTCTGTGAAAGGCTCCAGCCTGCAAAGCTGATCTGTCAGCCACTAATAGTTGGAAAAATCTTTTTTTTTTGTTCCATTAAGTCCATGTCTCAAAGAATTCAGGCCATCCAAAAAAAGAAACAAAGAGGAACCAAATGTGATTTTTGTTTTTAGGAGTCTATAATTTTCAACATTGAGTGATTCCATATTTATTTCTTCTACTTGATTTGGAAAGAAATATGCCATTGAGTAAAAAAAAAAACAATTGTAATTGAAATTTTAACTAGCCATCATATTCAGCTATTAAAGTTTTCATGCCATATTTTATTTGTTTATTTGCTACCAAGTAAAAAGGCTGAGTGAAAAAAGCGTGATGATTCCAAAATATTAGCCAGGGGTTGTCATATACACTTGTGGATGACTTAAGACCCATAATCCTAGAAGAGGTTGGGCTTTCCATTTGAGTCTGGTTCCTCTCAAGATTTGGAGGTTTTGGAGGTTTTCCTTGCCATCATTGCTTCTGACTTGCTCATTAGAGATCTAAATCCATTTCTGGATTTCAGAAAAACTGCTTTTTAACATTGTCTATTGTCCGAACACATCTTCAGTCCAACCAGCACTAACTTTAGTTGTTCATTATGAAGTCAGCACTGAGGCTGAGCTGAGCTGACCAAAGCAAGACGATTTCGGCTGGTCTGCCATTTCAAATATTAGAATATTATATGTATATAGAGAGAAACTTATATGTTCAAATCCAAGCACCACCAATTTGGAGCAGGTATATCCTGTCTCAGTTGTACATTGTGCATAAAATCATCAGTTAAATGAATATATGTATCCATGTCTGAGTAAAGCATATGCCTGCTTATATTGTTCTGGTTTTGGGTTGGACAAGTCAAGTGACCATCACTGATCTTGATTTTGTTTGGTTTAATTTATTGTTAATGACAATTGATTTCTCATTTTACTGCTCTTTAAAAGCATGTCTACCCCATGAGACTTACCTGTGTCTCCACTATTCACAGATCACACATCAGTAGGAGGCCTCGGAGACAGTTTCTATGAGTATCTTTTGAAAGCCTGGCTTATGTCTGATAAAACTGACACAGAGGCTCGTAAAACCTATGATGATGCTATTGAGGTAAGGCCTGTTGCCAAAAATAACTGCTGTTGGTGTTGAATCCTCTTATCTCCTCCCTCACCTTTCTTTGTTCTGTACTACAAGGCTATTGAGCGTCACCTCATCCGGAAGTCCAGCAGCGGCCTCACTTTCATTGGTGAGTGGAAGAATGGCCATCTGGAGCGCAAGATGGGTCACCTGACCTGCTTTGCTGGGGGCATGTTTGCCCTAGGGGCTGATGGGTCACCAGGAGACAAGGCTGGCCATTATCTGCAGCTGGGAGCGGAGATTGCACATACATGCCATGAGAGCTATGATCGCACAGGTCAGTAAGAGAGTGATTGAATAGAGTAGATTGCTGCTTTGGGTTTAAGCACATTAGTTTTGTGTCTAAACTTGAGATTGTAGCAGGATCAAGTTCTGTGTAAATCTCAAGTGTAACTGCATGTTTGCAGTAATGAGGTGGTGTCAGTACTGTTGACATTCAAAGCTTCTCATTATTTAACTAATTTTTGGAATGAGTAGTGATATGAGTTTGATAAATGCTATATTTTCTTAATGTATACAAATTTTAAGAAAGCAGCTATGCTGTTTCAGTAGGTAGCTTTAGCTAAATACCCTTTTCCAGAAGTTAAGAATGTGGACATATGACCATCACACTCATGTGCTTGTTGAATATCCTATTTCAAAACCATTAGTGTGATTATTATAGAGTAGGTCCCCTTTGGCTGCTGTAACAGGCTACACTCTTCTGAGAAGACTTTTCACAAAATTCTGGGCTGTGGCTGTGTGTTGTGCATTGACTGGGGTTTCACCATTGTTTAGTGGTGCTTTTCAGCTTTTCTCTAACAGGCTTCATAACTGGGTTAAACAGTAGTGTGCCAGGCCAGCCCGTCTAATGCCAATGTTTACATCTGCACAGTTCTGTTTAAATTTGTTTTAACTGTCTGCTCTCTTTTTCTACTACCTGGATGATATGTGTTTATCATGTCTCCAGTTCTGAAGCTTGGTCCAGAGGCCTTCAAGTTTGACAGTGGGTTGGAGGCAGTTGCTGTGAGGCAGAATGAGAAGTATTACATCCTGAGGCCAGAGGTTATTGAGACTTACTGGTACATGTGGAGATTCACCCATGACCCCAAGTACAGGCAGTGGGGCTGGGAGGCAGCTCAGGTGAGTCCATACTTTCGATTCCTGCATGAACACTTGCTTATATATGTATAGTATACATCCAGACAAATCAAATAGGCCTACTTCACTCAGTTTTGTGGTGTGTTATTGATCTTTGTAATGGCTTGATTTCTGCTCCTTCTTCAAGTTATAACCAGCATCTTGTTCTGTATTAGACATTCTTTTTCTCGCTCTCTTTCATCTCAGTATCTCAGTATTCAGTCTCCTTTCAGCTCTGTTTGGTTAGATAGCATTTTCTTAATTTCCTAGCCCACTGACATGTCCTAGCTGATTATGTCCTAGCCTCTGCACCATATACATCCCACCAACTCCAGTCTTTAATTGATTCAAACTGATTTATTGTAAGTCAGAATTCAAAGAGCTGAGCTGGCATAGTTGGATGCCGCATTGTAAATGGTCATACAGTAATCAGTTTATCAGGAACACCTGTACATCTGCACATTCATGCAGTTATCTAATTAGCCAGTCATGTGAAAGCAGTGCAAAAATCATAAAATCATGTAGGTACAGGTCAAGAGCTGCAGTTAATGTTCAGATCAAACATCAGAATGAAGAAAAAGAGTGATCTCTGTGACTTCAATCATGCTGGTACAACCTTGGTACCAGATGGGCTGGTTTTAGGATTTCAGAATCTCCTGATCTCCTGGGAATTCCACACTCAACAGTCCCTAGAGTTTTATAGAATCATGCGAAAAACAAAAAACATGCACAGGCTGAAGCACCTTCTCCATGAGAAAGGGCGTTGATGTGTTGTCGAATTGGTCTTCTGTTGTTGTAGCCCATCCACCTCAAGGTTCAATGTTTTGTGTATAAGAGGTGCTTTTCTGCTCACCATGAAAATAAAGAGTCATTTTTACAGTAAGGAGTTACTGTATCCTTCCTGGCAGCTTGAACTAATCTGGCCATTTTCCCTCTAGCTTTTTTATTAATAAGGAGTTTCCACCCACAGACCTGTCGCTCACTGAATGTTTTTTGCTTTTTGCACCATTCTGTGTAAACTCTGGAGGCTATTCTGTGTGAAAATATATAATATACACCCTCTGAGCTATTATGGAACACTGTACTAATACTGGTTAGGTCCTCCCTTTGCTCTCAAAACAGCCTCACTTCTTTGTGGCATGGACTACACAAGATGTTGGAAGCATTCCTTTGAGATTCTGGTCCATGTTGACACGAGTGCATTCCTGCCCAGTTTTCAGACACACTGTCATGCTACAAATCTTCTGTTCTACCACCTCTCAAAGATGATCTACTGGATTCAGATGTGGTGACTGGGAAAGCCACTGAAGAACACTGAATTCATTGTCATGTTCCTGAACCCAGTTTCAGACAAATTTGCTTTGTGACATGGTGCATTGTAGTATGCGTAAAGTGTGCCATAAAGGAATGCACTCAATGCATTCAAGCAGTGATTGATATTAACAGGCCCAAAGTGTGCAAAGAAAATTCGCCACGCTATTACACCACCTCCATCAGCCTGGACTGTTGACACAAGGCAGGTCAGGTCCATGGAGTCACGCTGTTGGTACAAAATTCTAACTGTGTGCCTCAACAGAAATTGAGATTCATCAGACCAAGCTATGTTTTTCCAGGTTTCAGCTGTCCAATTTATGTGAGCCTGTGCCCACTGTAGCCTCAGTTTACCGTTCTTGGCTGACAAAACCAAGAACACAACATGGTCTTCTGCTGTTGTAGCCCATCTTTGTCAAGGTTTGACATCTTCTGCATTCTGAGGCACTTGTCTTCATGCCACAGTTGTACAGAGTGGCTATCTGTATCTGTAGCCTTTCTGTCAGCTCAAATCAGTCTGACTATATGTACACACACACACCTGATCAGCCATAACCTGGTTCAATGGTTGTCCTTTGACCTACAGTCGGTAGGTACTAACCACTGCATACCAGGAATACCCCACAAGACCTGATGTTTTGGAGATGCTCTGACTCAGTTGGCTAGCCATTTTTCCTGATTCAGACAATAGTGACTGTTTACTAGCTGCCTAATGTATCCCACCTCTTGACAGATGCCATTATAATGAAATAATCAATGTTATTCTCTTCTTCCGTCAGTGGTTTTAATGTTATGGTGTGTGTGTGTGTTTGCATGTACCTCATGAATCAGGGATCCAAGCGAAAAGCAAAGGAGAAGTTTAAATAATGCATGATTGTGTCAGCAGCCAACATGTAATACATTTCAGAAGATAGAGGCCTTGCACAGGATTCAAAAACATAAGTAAACAAATCAGTAATCAAAACAGACCTGAAAACAGACTTTAAACTGTTCAAAGAACGATTTAAACAAAACATTATAAAAAGAAATCCCCTAAATATAAACAAGACACAAGCCAAAAGCTTAATGGCAAATGTGCAAGCACTACAAAATCCAAATGTCAGCCAGATCTAAATATATGCAGTCCCAGAGAATATGCTTTATTTGGGCCCTTTAATACCAAGAGGTAGAAAGCTACTTAGTGAAAGAATTTCACTTGCAAGGGATATAGATTTGCAAATTCAAACACAGCTCTCCGACACACAAACCAGGTCCCACTTTGCCTCTTGAACCCAGTATGCTCACAATGTGGTCTCTTATGTAGCGTAGGACTTTTGTTCTTACATTGGTTCAGCCAGATAAATTGCAGTCACAGACTGTTCACATTAATATGAATGTGTTTCCTAGTTAGGGTTTTATGACTATTAATGAATTAGACTAACGTTTCCTGGCTTTAATTTTGTAAGAAAATGATAAGGTGAATGGAACCGACTGAGTGAATGAGAATTTTAAAGCCCAGGCATGTCTAGCATTAGTGGAGTAATCTGTAGTGGGTTTCATTAGTTATTCTTAGTATCTACTGGGCCTTCCGTCTGGTCCACAGCTTCCTCTTTTGACCCAGAACAGGAATTTAACATTCAATGCACCCTTTTCCGATGTCCATTCAGAATTCTTTTTTTCTTAGTGCTAAACATTTTGAATTATACCAGTTATACCAGTGAAGACCTGATGAGAAGACCTTTATCAAATGATGCAGATCAAAAATCTACCAGAAGCATTGATTAGCCTTGATGCAATAAAAGATATTGTGAATCTGTTTGTCTTTAATAGGACTGATGGATGTCTTTAACAAGGAAACAATTTGATGTAGCAGTGCTGTTTATTAAGAACCTGCTGCTACAGTACAGTCCAAACTAGACCAAGAGTGGCTTACTTTTTAATGCATTTCAATCAAGGACAAATAAGTCACCATTCAAAGGTCATTTATACTTTATGTTTTACTGCTTTAACTTATCAACACTGAACATAGAAAAATAGTGTTAAATATTTTGTATATGAATTTGTATCTGCATTTAAAAGCATTTCTGGTGCAGAAGGAAAGCTGGATATAAAGTTGGATATGGCATCTTATATCTAAACAATGCACACATTTACAGAGCTGCCAAACTCTGAGCTGTTAGATGTTTTAGATTGATACATATTTTGAGAACCAGATTAAAAATGAAAGAAATAGTAAAGATGGAATATTTTCCATGGTAAGTATTCCCTGTAAGTTAGAAAACTGCACTTTCTTATGATTCATATGTCAAATGATTTAAAATATTTTGAATTGGCATGATTATTTGTCTGATCTATGCCAAGGATTGACAGAGAATCTGTATTCTTAGTGAATTATTCAACTTGTATTAAAACTAAATTTAATTTTCTTTGCTGTAGCCACAGCACCACAGTGTCTCAGACATAACAGTATCCTAACATGTTTTCATACGAGTTATGAGGACCAAGACTAGAAACTCGCCATCTTGGGATCATCTTGATGGGCAGGGAGACAAACAGATGGAGTTTTTTATGGTGTGAGATTTACAGTAATAGTTTTGTTGGTCATTTCTGGTCAGTGTCATGTTAAAGGTATAAATAATGGAGATGAAAAGACGGATGCCAGATGCAGAGGTGGGGCTTTTCTGGGCTCATGGGACGGTGAAAAGAGCAGGCCTTCAAAGCCTTCATGGAATAAATGTTATTTTATTTCTACATTTCAGTAAATATATAAGATTTTTTGTATTTCATTTGTTTTAATAAGCTGCTTTTAATCTTTGTGGGAAAAAAAGCTTTTTATGCTTAAATAAACTGGCATGGAGAGCTTTTTTTCTGTTATTATTTTTTTCTGTTATTACTTTTTTAATAAAAGCTTTGGATATATCTACACTTTGCGAATTGTTTCTTTTTTAGTTTTTGCTATTAGTTATTTACTTAAGGTCTTTAACTTTGCTATCAGAAGGGCATTTCTGTAAGGGCCTTGCTGTGTGTCAGTATTAGAAAGTCTCTTCTTGCAACAAAGAGTAAAGCACATCTTGCATATGCATCATTTGTCTGTGCTGCTTGCCCTGAATCCTTATCAGTTTGAGGGCATTGGTATGATGGTTTGGGAGTAGCCCTTTTCAGGTATCAAGTGTGCCACTGGAACAGACAATTGAAGGCATTTTAAGAGATGAGTATGGAGCAGACCGATTGAGATAGATATACGAGTTTGGGATGAGCTGCTATTTACACACAAACAAAAATTTATAATAAGTTTTCTCTTGCACACTGAATGTTCTGTGCTGCTTTCCAGATTGTATGGATGAATCTGAATATATCAGCCAACCTGTGTGGTCCAGTTCTGAAAGCCTATATCTCACTGTTTTCCACAGGCTATAGATAAATATTGTCGAGTCAGCGGGGGTTTCTCTGGGGTTAAAGATGTCTACTCCTCCAACCCCACCTATGACGACGTCCAGCAAAGCTTCTTCTTGGCAGAGACGCTCAAGTACTTATTTCTGCTTCTCATATTTGAGTTTAAATAATTGTTGATCTTTTGAGGACAGAAGGAATAATGATATTACACTGAATAAGTGCAAACACGTAGCATCCAGCACTCAACCTTATTGAACATTAATGCCACCTGCCTGTGAAGGTGCATCACTGCAGTTATTACGTGAAAAACAGGTCTACCAGGACTTACTCAAGCAATGCTTATTTTTAAGCTGAATCCCAAAATAGTGCACAAGGTTCACTGACAAAAGAGGTTTCTGTACTCAGACTGTTTTTCTTTCTGTGCTTTAGGTATCTGTATTTGCTGTTCTCCAGTGATGATCTGCTGCCTTTGGAGAACTGGGTCTTCAACACGGAAGCTCATCCACTACCGGTGCTCCATCTGGGTAACATCACCCTGCCTGGCAGCCTGGCATAACCATAGAGGAGCCTCAGTGAGTTGTGGGAACTCGCCTCCTCTTTCTCTGAAATACTGCAGGTACCTGCGTTCAGGAGTTACTGTGTTGAGGGTCTCTTCCGCTCAACCACTGTGCCACCTGGACTCTGGGGTTTTACTGCCAAGCAGAGGGGACCAGGACACACTCTCAGACTCTGTCTACTCATCTATATGTCTCTTGTATTTTTTTTTTTCACTGTCTCTGATAAGCTGCCAATCAGGCACAGACAGCTTATGTGACTCATTGGCTGTATGGCTCTGACGCTGGCCTGCTAGAACACCACAGCCCAGCAAACAAATCAGCAGCAGCCATGTGTTGCAGGACAGGAACAAACATGGGAAATATATATTTTCTCTGTGAAGAAAGGGGATTTTACATGGTTTGTTGTTTTTCGATTGCTTTCATTGCTTAATCACTGAAGCAGGACAGACTGCTCTCTGGCCCAACTTCAACCCCCCCCCTTCCTTCCAACTGCCAATGACTCCTTCACTCTGAACTTTGACCCAGACCTGGAGCTGTAGGAGGCAGCAGCTGGATGGTGACCTCTGAAATCTCTCCTACTCACTCTTAGGGAGAATACAGGCTAGAGGTACCCTGGGATCTCTGTGGCTTCTCTTGTACTGATACAGTATGCGCACATCCTTGTGTTAGTCTGCTATCAGCCTCCAGCACACTTCAGTCAGTTTTTTTCATGATTCGTGGGTGAAATGGCCGAAGTTTTGCATTCATCTACAGCTCTAATAGATTAGATCGTACTTCCACAATTATCATTGTAAATGGCACATAAGATTATGCCAAAAGCTTTTCCAAGTAAAGAAGGAAAAACATTCATTCAGTTTGTACTGCAGTGAGCATATGAGTATACCCTGTTTCCTTTCAACCACTCAGTCAGTCTGAAATAAAGGGTTGTGTGTTCTGGCTTTCATCCACACTGCTCTATTCTCAGATTGACTGAATTAGTATTGGATTTATGGCCTCGCATATTCATATTCAAGTGTTCATAAAGTTCCACTGTGCAGGAGAAAGGGTGCATTTCTTTCCCTGATTGTCATCCTTTTTTTTTCCAACAGATGAATTTCTCCACTAAGCATAGCAAACAGGAAAGGCAGAGAGAATGATTCATTTTTAATGTCCTACAATAAATAACTTTTGATAAGCCCAATCATGTTTTCTATAAATGCAGAGAGATTATGCTTACATGTCCATGATAAAGCCACTTTTTGTACTGGTTTTGCACCATTGTTGGACTAAAGTGCAGGAGTCTTATGGCCTTTGGATCAATTTATTTTCATTGCCGTCAGTAGATCATGAATCTTTTAACATTTGGATATGCATTCCCCCCACTGCATGCTGCTTTGTCTGCCATTGAACTGACAAGAGACTGCAGTATTTAGAGAGACTTCAGCAAGAGGTTTTAGTCTGAAGATCACAGGAAGGGGGCCACCACTGCTGTACTTCACATTAGACAAAGTTCCAACTTAACATATTTCCAGTCACACCCACCTCCTCACCCCCCTGAAGCCTCCCCTCCCCACGCCATCTTTAACCAGTGCAGTTGTCATTGCTTTACCCATCCTCCAGGTGGCAGTAGCAACAGAGTGCTAATGCTCTGCATGCTTTGAGTTTTTTCCCCCCACTTGCAGAACGTCAGTTCCTCCTTCCTAATATCACATTACTGTGACCTGTTTCTGTTGTGGGAGAAGCCCAGGCCAACATGACCGCTAGGTGGATTTTGAGAGCTGTGTTCTGTATTCTGAATTTTTACTGAACTGAAAGTACTGTAAATATCTTTAAAATGTGACAGATTAAATAAAGATGTTACATAAAGTGAAGGGAAAAACATCGAGCTGTATTTTTCCTTATCTTTTTTGCTATTCTTTGTATTTAAAAAATTATCTCTCATTGAGGCCCGGACTGTTTTATACACATTATCTCCTACATCTACTGGACTCTAATAAGAAAACAGGAAGCCCTACTTATTCATGCAAGTATTCAATCGGCCAACATTGTGGCAGCAAGACCATAGGGTCCATAGGCTCTACAACCACAGGGAGCCGAAAGGCATCTCAGAATGCACAACATGCCAAAGCTTGGGGTTATATTTTTTAACACCGCTCAGAGACTGTGTGTGACAATCACAAGAGATCAGCAGGTTCTGAGTTACTCAAGCCAGCCCCTCTCGTACCAGCAACTGTGTCACGATCAGTCACCGTGATAGCATTTTTCCCAATTCTGATGTATGATGTGAACATTAACCGAAGGTGCATGAATTGCACGGCTGCCAGATGATTGGCTGAGCAAATAACTGCATATATGAGCAGGGGTACTGGTGTTCCTATTAAAATGGGAGTT
>JAOVYV010000048.1:23649885-23662010 GCA_025674545.1 Hassar affinis | reverse complement strand
GCTGGTCCTGTGGGGGTCCTGACTATTAGAGAACAGAGTAAAGGGGACTAACAAAGTGTGTAGAGAAACAGATGGACTATAGTCTGTAATTGTAGAACTACAAAGTGCAGCGATATGGTTAGTAGAACTGAGAAAATGGACAATGAGTGTAGAGAAAAGGAGGTGGTCATAATGTTATGCCGGATCGGTGTATAGTATAACAATTAATCTCCACCTTCTGACCAGATCCATGAATTCAACATCACTGGGGTATAAAAGACTAGAAAATATTGTTTTGTTTTGTTTGCTTTTGAAGTGATGTCATTACCAGGGTTACTTAATGCATTTCCCAGTGGAATAAAAGGTTGATCTGCTGCAGTTAAACTCTGTTGGTGCACTGAAGAGCCTTTTAGTTGATCTTGTTTATCTAATCATGCCCTGTGTATGACTCATTTGGTAGAAACAAAATGGTTGACATTCTTGAAAAAGGCATGTTTTGCACAGTGATCCCAAAGGTCTGGTATATCCAGCCAGTACTGTACCACCCGCAGTTTGAGGCTAAGACTGAAGAGATCTGGATTAGAGTAGGCTCTCTGTGGGAAGCTTTACTTTCCCCTGCACCTGGACGTCTCTCACTGCTGAGGCCACAAACTGCTCTTCCCTTTCCTAATAATTCAGGGTAATTCAGAACAGGCTTTTCACAATCCTTTGCCAAAAATAAGTGGTAACCCACTGGCTTGTTCTTCCTGAGTACAACAGTATAGAATACAGGGCCTGTTCAAGTTAAAGTTCACAGTCGCTCTTTGTATTTCAGTTGCTACATGCTGAATGGCATTCATCTATGTAATAGACCCTACAGTTCATAATAGCAGACATTTGTGCTATGTTCTTCAACCTCACTATTATATCACATTATCTCATTACATCTTATTATCACTAAATAAAAGGTAAATGCTATCTTTAACTGGGTGCCATCTTGATGAGCAGGATCCCTCACAATAGTAGTATATATGCAAATCTTGTCATTGCAGCCAGTGTCCGTATATGTGGGGTGTCTGCGTTTACCCTTTAGTAACAGGAAGTAGAACCACATGTTAAAAAGTGGGGGGAAAACCCAGCTCTGCTCTGGAGATCTGTTAGAGGGGGGATTCCTCACCTCCTTTTATTCATCACTATATCTGCTGTCTTTCCTTTTCGTCAGAATTTCTCTTTGTGCTTCCCTTTTTGAGGGAACACATTTGCTTCTCATGAAAGACAGGAAACAGGCAGCTGCTTATAGCTGAAAGCACATAAATAAATCAGAATTACTTAAATAAATAGAAAAAATAGATAGATGTAGAAACCATGGTGTAAGGGAAGCATAAACTAAAAACAGATTTCTTAACCTCATAATCACATCACCACCACCCATATCCACCTCACTGGATTTTGCAACACAGATGGATACGGGTTACAGATCCAATAAGCTACTAATCCTGTGTCTGTTGGGATCTGATAATCGCGCATTAAAATTTTTGCAAGCTTCCTGTCAGTTAAGCAACTAGTCAGGTCTAGTCTCCTCGGTAAACAACCAACTTGATTAACGCCCATGCAACAAACTGTGTGAGTCACAAGTCCAAAGACACTAAAGCTAATAATCATCTGGGTATTTGGGGAAGTCTGGAATTCAAGAATAAAATAAAAGACAGGATAGACTTCTATTTCCATACACATTTTGACAGCTTGTTCATTCACTCGTTTACTTTCAGTAACCGCTCCTGGTCAGGGTCATGGTGGGTCTCGGAAACACTGAGTCTAAGGCATGGATACACTCTGGATAAGATGCCAGTCCTTTCACACACATCTTCATACACTCTGAAAATTTTATGCACATGATCCACTTATATACACTGTTTTGGCAAAAGTCTCTCGCCTCCCTTCACACACACATGAACTTGGGTGACATCTCATTCTTCTCATTCATCTCATTCAATCCATAGGGTTTAATATGATGTCGGCCCTTTGCAGCTATAACAGCTTCAACTCTTCTGGGAAGGCTTTCCACAAGGTTTAGGGAATTTTTGACCGTTCTTCCAGAAGCACATTTGTGAGGTCAGACACTGATGTTGAACGAGAAGGCCTGGTTCAGTCTCCACTCTAATTCATCCCAAAGGTGTTCTATCAGGTTGAGGTCAGGATCCTGTGCAGCCCAGTCAAGTTCTTCCACACCAAACTCACTCATCCATGTCTTTATGGGCTTTGTTTTGTGCGCTGGTGAGCAAATGTGTTGGAACAGGAAGGAGCCATCCCCAAACTGTTCCCACAATGTTGGGAGCATGAAATTGTCCAAAATCTCTTGGTATGCTGAAGCATTAAGAGTTCCACTGGAACTAAGGGGCAGAGCCCAACTCCTGAAAAAAAACTCCACACCATAATCATAACTTTACACCACTGCATCTGGCGCTTTGCATTGCGCTTGGTGATGTAAGACTTGGATGCAGCTGCTCGGACACAGAAACCCATTTCCTGAAGCTCTTTACACACTGTTCTTGAGCTAATCTGAAGGCCACATGAAGTTTGGAGGTGTGTAGTGATTGACTGAAGAAAGTTGGTGACCTCTGTGCACTATGCACCTCAGCATCCACTGACCCGCTCTGTCATTTTACATGGCCTACCACTTCGTGTCTGAGTTGCTGTCATTCGCAATCGCTTCCACTTTGTTATAATATCACTGATAGTTGACTGTGGAATATTTAGCAGTGAGGAAATTTCATGACTGGACTTGTTGCACAGGTGCCATCCTGTTACAGTACCACTCTGGAATTCACTGAGCTCCTGATAGCGACCCTTTCATTCAGAAATGTTTGTAGAAGCAGTCTGCATGCCTAGTGCTTGATTTTATACACCTGTGGACATGGAAGTGATTGGAACACCTGAAGTCAATGATTTGGATGGGCGAGTGAATACTTTTGGCAATATAGTGTATGTAGGAGGAAACTGGAGAACCTAGAAGAAACCCATCTGGATATGCAGAATCAGTCATGGAAACACCACACAGACAGTAACCTGAGATCAAACCAGGAACCCTGGAGCTGTGAGGTGGTAACAGTGACCAACACGCTGAATACCAGTTGTTATTACCAGTTAGCATTTCAACAGGCACAGGAATGAGATCTTTTAATAACTTCCAATAGTTTGCTTTGTTAAAATCTTATGTGTTTTTTTTTTATATATTTGTCAAAATATAATTAATATGCACAATTATAAACATCAGCAGCGCAGTGGTGCAGTGGGTAATGCTGTCGCCTCACAGCAAGAAGGCGATAGGTACTAAATTACCCCTAGATGTGAACGTGTGTGTGTGTGTGTGTGTGTGTGTGTGTGCGCTCTGCGATGGACTGGCGACCTGTCCAGGGTGTTTTGAGCGCTGTGATTGGCCCCAGCGCCCTCCTGACCCCGCCCCCAAGTCATGAATGAATGAATTAGAAACGATCCCGCTGTAAGTTAAAGTGGATTCGCTTCAATTAGATTCACTGTCCAACAAACGGTCCAACAGATCATTATATGGTTGCAAAAGTGGAAAATGAAACTTGGGGATTAATGATTAAGGCGTAATTAATGGCAAAGTAGTTAGACTAATTAATAAAAGTGCAGACAGTGCTATAGCACGAGGAAGGATGGTTACCGGGCAACGCAAAAACCCGTCCAGCCAATCACAGGCTCGCTGAGCGCATGCGGGAATGGACCCTCGTGTATTTTTAAACGCATAAGCGGTGCGAGCTGTGGGCTTCCGCTCCCACCCATCTAAGGTAAATATACCAGACATCCCACAACCAGTGCAGTCAAAATCAGCCGTCCAGAAGATTTATAAACCTTAATAACGCACGGCCACGTTTTAGAAATATAGTGCGTCATCGTGAAAGGTGGATGTTTTTTTATTTTTACCCAGCAGGCTGTTCGGCCTATAAGTAGGCGAGGCAGCGCTCTGGACTCAGAACTGCAGAAATCTAACGCGGAGCGGAGAGCTGGTGTGTGTGTATGTGTGTGTGTGTGAGCGTGAGCGTGGATGGAGGTGCAAAACTTCAGATAACGTCCCTGCTTTTTCTCCACCACTTGGTTTGAGCCCTTCCAGTGGATCTAGCGTTGACGCCAGGTTTGATCACGTCTTTGGTGATTTCTTTAACACGCACACGCTTTTTCACGTTTGGCTTGTTTGTTAACTGCGAGCTGTGAGCTGTGAGGTGTTGATCTGCGGGTAATGAGTGCAGCAGGGCTCAGACTGCGGTTTGTTGGCGGCTCCGTTGCTGTCAGCTCACTCGGAGCCGAGCTGAGTGCTGGGTGCTGAGTGCTGAGTGCTGGGTGGTGAAGCCGTCACGTGCTGTGTGTAACGCCACGGCTCCGCGCTGTGTCCCAGGCTCCGGCGCAGTCCGCTCCCCCGCTCCTGTTATCTCCTCTGTGGCTTTTATTATAATCCAACAAGGCCAACACTTTTTCTTCCTCAGTTAGGCTGTGTGTAATGTTGGGGGAAACTTCACACTGCCAGCGCGTGCACGTTTGCTCAAGCGCGTGCTTCTGAACAGCTTTAATCTAAGCATGTTTTTGTTTGTTTGTTTGTTTGTTTGTTTGTTTTCATTAGATGTTTATTAGAGTTTTATTCGTGGTCTAGTTTTCTGGAAAAGTTTCGTGAGGGGCTCGGTGTGGTAAAGCCTGCGCGTTTGAGTGATTGTTAATGAAAGCTGCTGGCCTTTCTGGAAGCACTGGGAGCTGTGTGGGTGGAGGGGAGCTTCTCTTTTCTCTCTGCGCTGCTCTGTTCCAAAGTTTACATGTTTATCTGCATGACAGAGCTACTTTGCCCAACATAATTTCTTTAGATATGTTATCACTTGTAATATGTAGTCCTGATAAGTGTTCATTTTTTGTGGTGGTGGTGGTGTGTGTTAGTAGTAGTGTTGGTAGTATTGATGCATTGTATTCTCTTAGGCTTACCCATAAATATTTTTTCCTTTATTGCAGTTTGTCTGAGGGAACCATAACAATGGCGAACATGGCCAAGGCCTCAAACAACAGCAAGAGTGAATCGTACAGTGTCCTGACCTGGGAGCAGGTGAGCCGGCTAAACGAGGTGCTGAGCGAGCCGGTGCCGGTCCACGGCCGGGGCAACTTCCCCACGCTGGAGGTTCGGCTGAAGGACATTGTGCAGAAGGTGCGCACCCAGCTTGAGCAGAGCGGCATCAAAGTCAACGACATCCGCTTAAACGGCTCCACTGCCAGCCATGTGCTGGTGAAGGACATTGGCTGGAGCTACAAAGATCTGGATGTCATCTTCAGAGTTGATCTCCCCCAGGAGACCCAGTTCCAGCTCATCAAAGATGTGGTGCTGAGCACTTTGTTGGACTTCCTGCCAGAAGGGGTTAACAAGGAGAAGATCACACACATGACCCTGAAGGAGGCCTATGTGCAGAAACTGGTCAAAGTGTACACGGAGCAAGACCGCTGGTCCCTTATCTCCCTGTCCAATAACAACGGACGCAACGTGGAGCTCAAGTTTGTGGACTCGATCCGCAGGCAGTTTGAGTTTAGTGTGGATTCTTTCCAGATAATTTTGGACTCTGTGCTGTCTTATTACGACTTCTCAGATAAGCCCATGTCTCAGCATTTCCACCCTTCTGTGGTGGGGGAGAGCATGTATGGTGACTTTGCTGTGGCACTAGACCATCTCAGGAACAAGCTGATTGCCACCAAAAGGCCAGAGGAGATCCGTGGAGGCGGCTTACTGAAATACTGTAACCTCCTGGTGAGAGATTTCAGGCCTGCAGATGAAGAGGAGTTCAAAGCCTTGGAGCGCTATATGTGCTCTCGCTTCTTCATTGATTTTCCTGACATCAGCGAGCAGCAGCGGAAACTTGAGGCCTACCTGCAGAGTCACTTTGTGGGCGAGGAGAAAAGCAAGTATGACTACCTCATGATCCTCCGACGGGTTGTGAACGAGAGCACAGTCTGCCTCATGGGACATGAGAGGAGGCAGACGCTTAACCTCATCTCTCTCACAGCGTTCCGGGTCCTCGCGGAACAGAACGTCATACCAGATGCCTCTAATGTGACCTGTTACTACCAGCCAGCGCCTTATGTCCGAGACCTGAACTTCAGTAACTATTATGTGGCCTCTTGTAACCAGTCCATTCCAACATGGCTGCCATGTAACTAAGACTCTCAACTGATGATGCTTTATTAATGAAGAAAAAAAAAACAGTTGTTTGGCCATGAGTGGTATTTCCCTGTGTGGGCATAAAGGATATTTAAAAGGACAAGCATTTGAGTCTATTTGTTTGTTTGGTTTGTTCCTTTTTTTGGGGGGTGGGACTCGGCTAAATTCTTATCTGTCGATGTGTTGAGACCTTTGGATCCAAAGTAATATATATTTTAAGAGCTTGGTTTATCTATATTTGGTGGGGTGGGGGGATGTCAGATGCTCCCTTAAATTTGTTTCTCAGATTTTTTTTGTTGCCTTGTGTCTCTAATCTGAGCAATGAATTTTTTTGCAAACTGATTCTTATTGTGCCTTATCCCTCCCTACTTTTGTCTTTAAGGGAGGAAAAGATTTCTCTAAGGACAGTGTTGATGCTTCTTCTGATAAAATGGAAAATGTAGGAAAAAAATCTCAAAATTTTGTTATATAAATTTGGGAAAAAAAATTTTGGGTGACAAAAAAAAAAATGTAAGCACAGGCTTGAACAGAAAATTCCAGTGTGCAATGAGGAGGGTTTCCCCCTTTCTTTTTTTTTTCTTTTCTTTTTTTTTTACTACAGTGAGCTGCTAATATCCTTAAGAGCTTTCAGCTTGAGCGTTTTAACTTTTCCTGTTCCTCAGCTAATCATAGCCAGGGTTATTGAGTTAAAGGGCGCTGCACATTGGTTATAGGTACAGATGCTGAAAGTTTGAATCGTTTGCATGCGAAAAAAATATTTTTAGTATTCCAGTGCAAACTTCAGAAAGTTGCCTGTACAGCTGCCAGTTGTGAACTTGTCCAGTCAAGCATTTCTAGCAAGTGCAAATTCACCAGTTCCAACCAGTTTTAGGGCAAATAAGTTGTAGCCTTTTTTTTTTTTTTTTTGCCTTAAGCACAGCACAACAGTGCAGGTAGCGTTTCACAAGCTAACTTGTCTGTGTTCTGTGATTCAGTATGCCGGGGTGACTGTCGGTGAGAGGCCTTTGAGTGACGTATGAATGGAATTTAATTGTAAATGAAAGTGTTCTTGGTAGAGGGAGCGTGACGGTGAGGTTGTCCCTTTTCCTTAAAAGGATAAAGTGTTGGGTGTCCCGTGCTCTTGAGTCTATAGTGATCCTTAGCAGGCTTTGCATTGCTGTGTAACAAGACTCCAAACTGGTGTCACACCGCTCTAAAATTATCCTAAGCGGCACAGGGCAGAATATGTCTACGCTGGAGGGAGGTGGGCAGGGTTTTCTGCTGTGACGAACACCTTACATGTGCTTCTGCTGCGTTGCCCTTCGTACAGATGCATGCCGAACCCCTTTTCTGGTCATTGGAGCAGGGCCTCATTCACAGAAACATTACAGTCGCCCTAGGTAGATTCCAATTATGGATTTTACCCCCTGCTATGGTTGATGTTCCATGTGCTCAACTTTAATACTGATGCACATCAATGTACTCTTGTGTTTCTCACTAATCTGTCAAAGGCTTTCATGCTAAACTAACAGCTGTTCCATATTTTCTGACAAAGCCTTTCTTTCTGCTTGCTCAGCATCTGTGCAGATCTTTTTTGCAAGTATGCACACACAGAGTAGATAACCTGGACAGCTGTGCTCTGCCTCTTATCTGCTTCACACACAGACTTTGGCAGGAGGTAGGAAAGGGTCATTGTAGCCTCTGCCAGTTGTGTTCACACCTCTGGGTCAGGGCGTATTGAACCTGGCCTTTTTTGTGTAGGCAGGCTATGATTATTATGATTGAGGGGGGTGGTGGTGGTGGAGGGTGTAGGTTGGCGGTTGGCGATGTGGTATGTATGTATTATGGATCTAGACATTTTGGTGTAAAAAGTCAGTTTATATTATGATGTCCATCCTTATGCCTTACTTTTCTTAAACCTAGTTGTCTAGTCTTTCCAGTAATAAACTTCGCAGCTGCCCTGCCACCAAGCAGAGCAAAATGGGGCACTGACTAGTTATTGCTAAATACATCACACCCTGAAATTTCTAAATGCATAGAAAAGATCTTGTACTCCAAACCCTGGGTAGCTGTGCAAGTGTAAAAGCTCGAAGGAACACGGGATGAGCCTGGAGAAAGGGCTACTGTGTGTGTTGTGAATTATTCATCCTCTTGCTTGAAATGTTACTTTTGTAACACTTCGTGTGACTGTTCGGATATTCCTACTGGAGGATTTAGCTGTTGTCTGCTTTCTAACGTTTTCATTTCTCAGACGTCCGTGGTCCTATTTCCATAAAGCAAACCCAAGTATCCGTTGCGCTCAAATTATGTTCACTCAAGTTTTTTTTTCCAAAAGGCTTATTAGGCCTATGGATGTGCCTTATAGATGCAGCATCTCCTTAATCTGCCTAGATTGAGCATTTTTAGCTGCCATTGGACATGTTCTATCTTGTCTGGTTGAACTTCACACAGATAAGGTTTGGCATGATGGGGCTTGGCTCGGCAGCGGTTCAAAGCCTCGGTGTACAGTAGGTTGGTTGTATATAGGGAGATGGCATTTGAAATGGATGCATGCATAGTATTTATACTAATGCAGAAGTATTTTCTTCTTTCAGATGGTTTTATTTTTTTTCTGCTGTAATTCCAGAATTTCCCCATTTGAACATTCTCTTTCCTGTCTATCTGTGAACAAAGATGTTTGAGCTTCGCTTGTACTGTTGCACTACGGCTCAGAAAGCATCTGTATCATTATTTGTTTCATGTTTTCCTGTGCCTAGGGGAGGACTTCCCTGTGTTTAGACAGTTGTCTAAAGTTTTGCTGATGCTGGATGTGTTTTTGTTTTTTTTTCCCCTGGAAGTCCTTTGCCCGGTGGTAAGGAGTTGTAGGATATGCAGTTTGCTTTATGTCTGACTTGTGCCAATGATTGTGAGTCAAAAAGTTTAAGATGTTGAACCCCCCCCTCCTCCTCCTCCGTTTTTTTTTTTTTTTTTTTTTTTTTGGGAAAAAGCTTATTTGTCAACTTGGTGTTGAGGTTTATTAAAATGTTTCATTGTCAGTTAATTTGAGCACTTTTACCTCACTTTTGATTTTCCTTTGGATGGAATTGAACATCAGGAAAATGTGTATGAAGAGGGGCAAAAAAAGAATAAAGTATTAAACCCCACATTTATGTAACTTGTGTTTATTTCCTGTGACGTGAGCATGATTTTAATTTTGGTTATTTTAATATACAGTATACATATATTTTCCCCTAAAGTGTGCATGCTGATTTTTTTTTTTTACTTATTTAAATGTAGTTAATGATGTTCCAGTGCTGCTGAACATGCAACAAGCACAAACCAGCATTTCAAGGTAATGGGTAAAAGACTAATTAAGTAATTGGGTTAATGGTATACTATTATTCTGTATAATAGTAGTGAAGTTCCTGAGTTACAAGTAATGTTTACTGGAACATTGTCTTTCTGTACATGACACTCCTCGGGACACTTAGGAATTGCGTCTAGTCTCCAGCAGAGCTTAGTCACCGCCTTGCTCCATTTCCCACTGCCACGCCACAGCACAAATGTGAGTCAGCAGGTTGTTCTCACAGTGCCGTTGAGACGAGTCTCGATCCTGGGCGGAAATGCAAATCTTGTATTGCTAACGAGTCTGTATGCTTGGAAAATAATTTGACCTTGACAATAATGAACATAATTTAAGATAACATTTGTTTCATAGGATTGTGGAGGATTTTTTACTTAGGAAGTTGGAAAAATGGTTCTAGGATTACTTGAAGCTGGCGGTGGGAATGCTGCAGTTGTCTGCTTTTACTTAAGAATAAACTGGAGCTGTTTTACTTGTGAGATGGTGTAACCATGCTGGTTTATTACCCCAGAGACAAAGACATACTAAAAAATGCAAACTAAACTGATGCTCAGGCCAGGTTGAATTCTAGCTTATTAAATATTATTTACTGAATTTAATTTCAAATCCACGTTTTCAATAGTCTTTTGAAATGTTTAATAGATGAGTACATTTGTCCTTGTTTCTGTTAGGGGTGGGAGCATTACTCAGTAATGTTACTGTAAATTTCCAATCTGTGGTAGACCAAAATGTTTTTCAAATACTTTGACAGGCATTTCCATTTTATGAGCTCTGAGGCAGCTCTCACAGCTCAACACCATGTCAGAAGAATACTTGCTGTGGCCACTGTCTCATTTCTTCTCACTGTGGATTTAAAGGAACACTCCAGCGTTTCCAAAACCTAGTCTTGGGCACATCTGTAGTGTAAACAGATGGTACAATTCTGATGTTTTCCTGTACCCATTTAATTTCAAGAGAGGGTCTAAGCTAAGCTTAAAAATGCTTTTCATTAATCCTTCAATCAGTTGTGTGTGAGAATTAATTTCTACCTCTTTTGAGAACATGGCACTGTTAAAGTCTCTGATTTGATTGGCCTAGAACAGCACAGCCCTGACAGTAGTATGGGCTGCAAGGGAAATCAGTTTGCTTAATTACCTTATTGTTTCTACATTTAAGGTAATTCAGAGGGACTTTTAACATGTGGTTAAAAACATGTTCTTTATTACATTGGTTGTCAGACTTCATAGCTACAACCTCTATGGCACTTCATGGCATCGTCACTCTTGGAGGATGTTCTTTCAATTGTTTAATTTTGTAGAAAAAACAAATCTTTGAGACATGCCACAAATCTATCTTTTTTTTTCCAAATTCCAACCTTCTGGCATGAAGAAGCAATGTCTGTCTGTGTAATTAATATTTTTTCTACAAAATGAAACGTCCTCTAAGAGTGGTCATTACCTCATAAACATGATTGACATTTGATTCCATAATTTTTGCCAGGGGATGTAGAACCCTTTTAGCCATTAAATCTAGTCAAATAATAGGCTATTTAATCAAATGTATTTAATATTATGCCTATTCATTGGAGCCTATTTCCTGAACCTTTTTCCCAGTTAAAATTAAATCCATTTAATCACCAGCCAGTCTAATAGATGAGTTTAATAATTAATACATTTAATTATGTATTGTATTAATAATTAATACAATTAATACAACTGTCAACCATCAATGGCATCCACAACTGTAACAACTGGCCCATGTCTCTTCACCCCATCTTGCCATCCTGTTTTATTCTCTAGGTCAAGATACTGCTTGTAGTGATGAGTTCAGTGTATTTAGCTTTTTAATAGATATGCAAGACTTGCCATCATTTTTCGGATCAGTGTGGTGGTGTGTGGAAGGGAAAAGCACATCTGAGAGGAACGTGTGCACCTCATCCCGCATCTCAAACAGGCATGTAAGGACTACACTCTTTGAAAGCCATCCTCACTTTGGAATTGTAAAGAAGAGACTTCTGTTCAGACCCCATAGAAGTGAGGAGTCTGGTGTTTAGTGGGTGTGGCTTAATAATTGATCATTTTGCTTGCTGTTTGGAGAACATCATTAAGCTTGGGCTCTTGGGTCTTAGTAGCAAAAGCTTCCCTGTGGCTAATGCAGCGGGTAAAATTGTTTTTTTCCCTGCATAGTCCCAGCACCACCTGTGCATATGCCAGTGCAATTTTCCCAACACTCCTCCATCTTACTGTTAAGCCTGTTGAAAATGTCATCACCTATACACCTATCCCTCCAACTACATTATTTCCCCCCTCTCTATGAGCTGATATTTGATATCTCTAGCAAATTTATCAATGCTTTTGATGGTGTCATTCAAGAAGGGGATTTACTTAAGTGCATTTGCTATCCTCTCACCGTGTCCTGTACAAGCGTGCAGTTGTGCAATTGACGTGGGATGGACAAGGATTTCACCAGGATTGTGTGTGACTTTTGTGCTTTTGCAATCAGGTGTGTCACTTCATATAAAGTTGCTAGGGATTTGGTGAGTAAAGTACAGGGGTTAGACAATGAAACTGAAACACCTGTCATTTTAGTGTGGGAGGTTTCATTGCACCAGTAAGAGCAGAGTGTGAAGGTTCAATTAGCAGGGCGAGAGCAAAGTTTTGC
>JAOVYV010000048.1:23616618-23627599 GCA_025674545.1 Hassar affinis | reverse complement strand
CAAAAGCTTAGAGAAGGTCACATTAAGTTCACCTGTAAAGGTTTGAATGCATTTTAGGCTTGTCCTGAAATTTCACCAAAAAGTATCAAATATCCCTAACTTTTGTATGTGTAGGGAGTCTGGTACTGAAGTACCAGATAAACTGGTATACCAGTTAATGCTTGGTAGGTCTCCCATAGGAATGTTGCACAGTCCTTACGTTGATGTTTGTTGAAGCCCCACATTGAATTCCGGCGTTTACTTAGTGTTTTTACGGCCACACTGCTGAAACTTTGCTTCTATCTCCAAAATGCTTTGACCCATCTCACGAGCTCTGACTATTAAACCGCAATGAAAATTGCAAAAGCATTATAACTTGCCATTCTCACTGCGGGAGCAGCTCTAGAAGTTTCCATAGATGTCTGTCGCTTTATATATATATGCTCTGGGGGACCAATGACGTGAATAGGTGGTGTTGCTATGTATTTTGCATACCAGTTTTTCTGGTACTTCAGTGTAAGTCCAGGGTTATGTTTCTTAAATCTTGTAAAAGCCTAAACTTAATTTTAAATTGAATTAGCCAATTGCTGTGCCTTTGTATTAGCTGATTAAGTCACACTTAGTAGACGGAACTCCAGATAGGTTGAATCAGGATTTTGCACTTTCATGCCAAACTCTAGCAAAGAAAACATAGCAACCATTTATTTTCTTACACAGACTACCATTGTATGTAATCTTTTAATTTATGTAAATAAATAAAAATAGACCTGCTGTTCACAGCAGCACACAAAACTAGACTATTTTCTTTTATATAATTATGATCTAAATAAATATTGAATTATTCATTGTTTCTGCTGTACTGTTCTCATTTTCATACTTTGTTTAGCACATTTTTAAAGAAAAAGGCATGAAGTGGTAGGAACATCTCAGATTCCTGCTTGAAGTTAGTGCTGTTTAGTTATATTTCTGTTTGGTTTAAGGCAGGTCTGTCTGAATCTTGTGTCAGAATTTGGTGATATTTCTGGTCCAACGTGCTGAATTCAACTCCCCAGATCATTGCTCAGAACTCAGCTGGTTCACTCACATTCAGTTTCACCCTTTTGTTTTCTTTGCTCTTTTAGATTCTAATTCTTGAGGGTAAGAAGCATGAAGTGACGTGTCTCTGCCCCTCTCCTGATGGTATCCACATAGCAGTGGGTTATGAGGATGGCAGTGTGCGCATCTTCAGCCTTTTAAATTGTGAAAGCAACATCTCTTTCAATGGACACAAATCCGCCATCACAGTCATGCATTACGACACTTTGGGAGCACGACTTGTTACCGGCTCCAAGGTGAGATAAAAGACTATGTATGATTTCTGCAAATATGATTCTATGATAACAACTGAAGGCAAATAACATATTCGTATATGCACGGTGTTTAAAGCTGTTATACTAAAATGATGCTCATATATGTGCTTTCTGTAGGACACAGATGTGATTGTGTGGGACATAATAAATGAGTGTGGTCTGTACAGGCTGAAAGGACACAAAGATGCCATCACACAAGCTTTGCTCTTAAAGAACAAAAATTTGCTTGTCACAAGGTCAGTCAGATTGATTTTTAGTTGGGGTTTTTTTTGTACTAACTTAAGGCCAAGGGTTATTGCATGGGGTTGCAAGGTAATAGAATTACAATTAAAAAGAAAAAACAATAAGAATTACACAAGTGTTTCATGCATTTCATAAACATCTTAATTTACTGTTATTATTGTGCTCTTTTACTCCAGCTCAAAGGATAGCTTTGTAAAATGGTGGGATTTGGACACCCAGCACTGCTTTAAGACAATGGTGGGCCACCGCAGTGAGGTGAGCGGAATTACTCGATCGTACCTGATACAAAACTTGTATCATAGTGTACAGCATTTGTTTTTTTGCTGTTTTTGTGGATGGTATTTTGCACTGTATTAAGTGTTGTGAATGAATACATTGCTGAGCTGCTGTACTCTTTAGGTGTGGGGAATGGTTCTGTTGAATCAGGAGAACAGGCTGCTGACTGGCTCTGCTGACAGCGAACTCCGAGCCTGGGATATTGATTACCTGGAAGAGGTAAGCAAGCAGCATAATTTAACATGGAAAACAAGTTAGGCAGCAAGTGAGAGCAATGTCCACTACCAGCTAAAGACCATCATGCTCCATCATGTTCAAGTTCATCATGTTCCTCAGACCTGGAGAGAATCCCCATCTACAGCCTAGTGTAGAGTATGGGGTCCTCACCTCTGCTACTGACTGGCAACTCAAAGTGGACCTAGCTAAGCAGCTGAAGTTCCCAGCCCTGATAACATCAACACAGCTTCGACCAGACATGATCACTGTGTCAGAGTCCACCAGGCGACTGATCACACTGTAACTCAGTGGCCTGGGAAGAGCGTATGGACAAGGGTAAGGAGAGGAAGTGCACCGAGCACCAGGAGATTGTGAAAGAGTGCAGAAGGCAATGATGGCAAACTCCTTTTGAGCTTATGGAGGTGGAATGCCAAAGATTTCCAGGGTGTTCACTCTGCATAGCATTTACACTATGTGGCATCACAGGGGAGGCAAAGAGGAAGGACATCAGATCTGCTACTGAAACTGCAGAGAACCTCATTAGGTGGCTTTGGATTAAGAGGCACACTGATCTAATCTACAGGGATTGCAACACCCCATCAAGTCTTGGGCTGTGTTGTTGTTAATGGTGCCAGTGGGGCTTGGTATATCCTTAGTCGCTGGGGCAGCAGGTGTGGTACTGTTGGTGTATAAACTACGTAGTTTCTGTAGGCTAGAGCAGAGGACCTTCTACAGACACATCTTCACAATATGCTTCAGTTCATTGTGCCATGGGAACAACTTTATGGCTGAAAAGGGCAGATCCCTGGTCGGGTCACCCAGGCGAGTGGTATAATGTTGAAAGACCTGAAACACCCAGAGACCCCAGATTACCTCACTCATGATGTGTCCCAGCACATCTGCCAAATGTATCTTTCATCTATAAAATCAAGTGTGTCTGAAATGATTCTGTAGGGCATAGGGTTAGGGTGGTCCATCGTATGGAAAAGACAAGACATATACGGCATAGCTTTACGTGAAATAGCTGCAAAACTCCTCAAGACATCAGTTGTCCAAAACCATACACTAGAGTGTGGTATCAGGTCCCTTTCCTTTCAGTAACATCTTAAATATTTTGAGCATAAACCTTGCATTATTTTTTGTGTAGTTTTCATTTTGTACAACCAAAGAGTTAGAGTAACTCAATAATTCTGGAGTTGACTGTATGTAGCCAGAATCCTGAAATATGAGAATTGTGTTTTATTTATGCTGATTAATAGCAGTATACCACTACACCACCTCTCTTCAGGTTAAAGAAGTAGGGGAGCCACGGGAGAAGAAAGGAAAAAGTCTTGTTGATGATGATGATGATAATGAAGAGGAAGGTCCGAATGAAGATCCAGAAGATGTAATATCTCACTACTGACATTAATGACAGTGCTGCTTATAACAATAACAGTATTGCTATGTTTAAGCATTTTTTGTGCTACAGCATTGTGTTTGAAGAATGTTCTTCACAGCACATTTGCTTTCTCTTGTGTTCCTACAGAGAATCCTCAGCTGTAAGAAAGCTGGCTCTGTTCTGAGGGAAGCCAGAGATCGGGTTGTGTCCTTGATCGCTGATCCCAAAGCTAATGTTTTGGCCTGCCATGTATGTATTTTCTGTGATGTATTGATGTAAAAATAAAAGCTATTTACCAGTAAATATTTTATAAATAGTGTTTCATATATCTGTAGGGCCTTGACAGCACTTTGGAGATCTTTGCTGTTCTGCCAGAAGAAGAAATTCAGAAGAAAATGGAAAGAAAGCTGAAAAAGGCCAAGAAGAAGGCCAAGTATGTAACCATGAATTTAGAGCATGAACCAAAGAAATTGAGCCACAGTGTCCTATAAGTTCTTGATGATCTGGTGTTTTGTGGGCCAGGTCTCAGGATGGTGGTTCTGATGCAGCAGATATTGTTGTGGAGCGAAAGCTGACGGACGAGATTCAAAAGCTGGCGAGTATAAAAGCTTCCTCTAAGATCAGGTCAGTGTCACTTAAACATTAGGTGGTTTAGACCTATACTGCTCAACATTTACATATTTTATAGTGCTTTATGCGCAATCTGTTTTTCTCAGGTCGGTGGACTGCCTTCTGTCTCCTAATGGTGAGATGAAAGTGGTGCTGTTGCTGCAGAATAACACAGTAGAGACTTACAGTGTAAAGACAACAGAGAAGACCCCGACAGGCACAAAGACGTCTCGGCTCACCCTGGGTGGCCACCGTACTGACGCCAGAACGCTGTCTTTCAGCTCAGACAACATTGCAGTCCTGTCTGCATCTGCAGACACTGTCAAAGTCTGGAACAGGTCAGTATCAGGACAGCTAATGCAAACCCGATTGTGCTGAGGAAACCATCATGTGCATATTTAGTTTGATTCTCAAACCTTTGCTTTAGTTTGCTTGGGTGTTTAACAGGAAATCCTTTCTGTCTCAGGGCGACTTTGCAAGTGATCCGCACCATGGCATGTGAATATGCACTCTGCTCACTGTTTGTGCCTGGAGATAGACAAATCATTGTAGGAACTAAGGTATATCACAACAACCCTTTCATTTGATTAATTAAAGCAGAGTGATGATGTAGATTGTTGTAGATTCCCCTGTTTCAGTGCCTCTAATAGTTTTTCTTTCACAGAGTGGAAAGATCCAGATTTTCGACTTGGCATCAGGCAGCCTATTAGAGACTACAGAAGCTCATGGGGGAGCTCTGTGGTCCATCTGTCTCTCTCCTGATCAGGTACTACTGTAGACTGAGTATGTTTAGCCTATAGCTGTCCAATTCCTTTAACCGTTGTTTTTTTAATTGCAGTAAGGATTTGGATGCAAACATTAGCAATAGCTCTACATTATGTAGAGTTACTAAGTAGACTAAAAGTTTGTGGACACTTGACAATCGCACACATTCCCCAAACTGTTAGAAGCATTTAATGGTACGGGATGTCATCTTTGTATGCTGTAGCATTACAATTTCCCTTCACCGGAACGAGGAAAGAGGCCCAAACATGTTCCAACAAAACAACAACTCAGCATCAGGGCCAGATGGGTCATTTTTGACGAGTCTGTAGTCTCAGATTCCTGTTCTTGGCGCACAGGAGATGATGTGGTTTGATACATTATGCACTGTGAGATGCTTTTCTGCTCATCACGGTTGTAAAGAGTGATTAAATGAGATACAGTATCCTTCCTCTCAGCTTGAACCAGTTCCATAAATTGTAGGGGTGAGTGAGTGAGAAAGACAGACAGAGAGAGACAGAGAGAGGAAATCCTGGAAGATCAGAAGATTCTGAAATACTCCAACCAGTCAGTCTGGTTCCAACAACCACGCCAAGGTCAACGTCACTGAGATCACATTTATTCCCCATTCTGATGCTTGATTGTGAACATTAACTGAAGCTCTTGACCTGTATCTGCGTGATTATATGCATTGTACTCCTGCCACATGATTGGCTGATTGGATAATTGCACGAATGCGAAGTTGTACAGCTGTTTCTAATATAGTGGGCAGTGAGTGTATATGCTCACTCATTACACAGTGTATGATAGCATTGAAGGAAACTTCTTAATGCAATACAGGCCCAAATTGTATCCACAAACCAGACATAAATATTGGTCTAAATTATGTGGAAGTAATAGCATTTAGGACAGAGATTTTATTGCTGTTTATACTTAATTACAAAGAACATAGTGTATAAAGACACATGACAAATTAAAAGAAGCATCATGAGCCATCAGAATAGCTTTAGTCCACCTTGGCTTGAATTCTACAAGTCTCTGGAACTGTACTGGAGTGATGAAAACCATTCTTCTAAATTATATTCCTTCAGTTGGTGTGTTGGTAGTGGAGAGTGGTGGTCAGAACACATCAATCCAAACCTCCCAGAAGTGTTCAAGTGGGTTGAGAACTGGTGACTGTGAAGGCCATAGCTTTTAGTTTACATCACAGTCATACTCGTCAAATTATTCATTGAGGTCTTATATGTCTGTTGATTGGGGCGTTGTAAGTTGGTGGACACCACACCTGTCAGGATAGAAATGTTTCGTAGGACAAAGGTGGTCAGTCGGAATACCCTGAAGGTGATTTACAGTGAGCTTTCCCTCTAAAGGGACATTTGGACCCAAGCCAAAATGCCTAGAGTGTAAGAGTGCCACCAGTTTTTCCTTTGCATACATAATTATACTGTAATATACAAGCTTGACTGAGAAGATGAGAAAATACTGTTTCATGTTTATAATTTTGTAAAAATGCTGGTGTGTGTGTATGTCTTCAGAGGGGAATTGTAACTGGTGGAGCTGACAAGATGGTGAAATTCTGGGATTTTGAGCTCATAAAAGACAAGGAATCAGGAGGGAACAAGTAAGGAAGGCTACGTCTGCTTCCCGTAACTCTGTATATGTTAATGAAGTGTTTGTATATGATGCTATGTGTATATTACTACAGGAGACTGACGGTGAAACACACTCGCACACTACAGTTGGATGAGGATGTGCTGTGTGTGCGCTATAGTCCTGATCAGAGACTGTTGGCAGTCTCTCTGCTCGACTGCACTGTGAAGATATTCTACACAGACACACTAAAGGTATCCTAAAGAATGCTGATGAATGAACCTGTATGCGCCTGAACACGTGTGTCATGCAACTAATAATGGCAAATGCACTGAAAATTTGAAAGTGACAGGTCTGTTTCTCTTTCTTTTTAGTTTTTTTTGTCTCTGTATGGACATAAACTGCCTGTGCTGTGTTTGGACATTTCACATGTAAGTTTTCCGTTTACCCGTCATATACAGTCAATTAGGCTTGTACCTACTTCATCATATAACAGTAACCGCCTAACATTTTATCATGGTTTACAACGTTATCATACTATACTACCTCAGTGCTGTTCAATTCTGTATTCACAAGGTGTTGATTCATTTTCTGTAGTGGAGGTTGTAATGTAATCATTCTAACAAGTTATTGTTTCTATAGTAACAGACCATACAGGGATTTATGGCAAACTCTCCTCATAAACAAATTGAAAAAATTGGGTGACGTGGAGAGAGGACTTTGTGCTGTGTGGTTTCTCGTTAACAAGAGAACAAATGTTTATAGCTGCTATAATGTGAGATATAACAGGAACTACGCATCAAGCACTTTCCACAACATTAAAATGTAACTATTATTTGATTTAAAAAAAATATGCATGTCACTTTAACTAATTAAAATGGCTGTGGTGTTAGAGGTATAAAACCCTTAAGCTTGTGCTGTTACTGAAAAATATTCATTTCAATAATCAGAAATTTCAGTGTGGTAAAGGCATGATGCCACCCCATTGTTGATTATTTTCCTATAACAGCACAACCCATTGATTTTTTTTTTTAATCCCTTACATTCTATATTATAAAGGATCATGGATATTGTATTTGAGAAAACTTGTCGCAGACGACACTGTGCACAGGACATTTACTCACAATCAACATTTTGGCTATATTTAAATATGAAGTAATGTTAATGTGATTTTAAAATATCTGCCTGGAGTTATATGTAGTACAGATATTCCTTACACTATTTTGAAGTATCCACAATAACTGCGGTCTATGCTGAATATTGTAGGATTTTGTAAAATCTATAGAAGGCATGTGCTTGCAGTTCGTTGCGATGGTTCCTTACCGTGAAAAGTATGTTTATTCTGATTTCACTCTGAATGTTCTGATTGTGTTTTAGGATAGTGCACTGATAGCCACTGGCTCAGCAGACAGAAATGTGAAGATCTGGGGTTTGGACTTTGGAGACTGCCATCGCTCGATGTTTGCGCATGATGACAGGTACTAGATGTTTCTGTTGCTTCTACAATATTGTATTCCTCTGTTGACTCTTAGAACAGCTATTGAACCCAACAGACCTGGCTTACAACATATAGGAAGGCACATGTCTTAACTGTCAGATTACAAGTGTGCTCATTTCCTCTCTGCAATCTGCTTTTAGTTAGTGGTTACCTTTTCTGGTGTTTGTTCATCTGCTGTATTGGTGAAAATTCACAAGATGGTGGTGATGTCATCCCAGATGGTCAATATTTGCCTCTTTCTCTCTTTCCCTTTTTTCTTCTCTCTTTCCAGTGTAATGTTCCTTCAGTTCGTCCCCAAAACCCATCTGTTTTTCACAGCGGGTAAGGACAAAAAGATTAAACAGTGGGATGCTGACAAGTTCGAACACATCCAGACCCTGGAGGTGATTATTTTCTAACAGAACAGACCATTCCCATGTGAATGTGGGTGAGGTAAATGATTGTACTGAGGGTAACAGGGTGAAAATGCTGCCTGTTATTGACTTTAGGGTTATATGTGTGATAATAAACAGAACACTGTCAAAGGGTAATTGTATTATGAGCCTTAGTTAGTACAGAAACAGAAGAAAACACACATTTTCAGAGGCGTTGTTATGCTTCCTGACATTTAACTTGTGGGCCTTATTCCTCAGGGACACCATGGTGAAGTTTGGTGCCTGGCCATCAGTCCCAATGGAGACCACATTGTCTCCTCTTCTCATGATAAGTCCCTCAGGCTTTGGGAGAGAACCCGAGAGCCTATCATCCTAGAGGAGGAGAAAGAGATGGTGAGTGACTGTAGTACACATGGTGATCTGGGAAACCTGGTAACATCACATTGACTTCTAATCTACAGCATTAAAATATGCGCATCATCCAGCAATTAAAATGTGTAATTTGTCTCTGAGCAGCTCTGAAACACCCATCTTAAAAAATTTTACTCATTCTGTCTATCTGATTTCTTCCAAGGAAAGAGAAGCAGAATTTGAAGAATCTTTAGCTAAAGGAGACGAGCCTGTGGTACGTAGTGACTTTGGTCCTTACAGATTGCTTATGTGTTTCTCTGACATAGAAATATGAGCAGGTGAAACACTGATTCGATTCCTCCTGTCTGTTCCAGGTCCCTGGTGAGACCAGAGGCGAGGCTGAGCCTGCAGGGAAGAAAACTATAGAGACAGTCAAAGCTGTGAGTTACCGAGCCCTTACGGGTATTCATGAAGAGCGAATCTGTTTCTCTCATTAGTTTTGTGTAATTAACAAGAAACTCATCATTCCAGGCAGAACGCATAATGGAGGCACTGGAGCTCTACAGAGAGGAGAGCAAGAAGTTGGAGAAGCACAAGGCTGCCTGTGTGGCGGCAGGGAAGGAGGTGTGGAACATCTAACATTCTAACTGGGCTTGGGGATGTGATACCATGCTCCTGAACAACAGTTAATGGCCATTAAAGCAAGATACAGATAATGAAAATATAGTTTTCAGCTTTTCAGATTATAGTTATTATATTCAAAAATAGACAGTGGAATGTGATTTAAAATTTTTGCCTGTAGGATTTTAAAAAGCAATATGCCTGTGGTCTCTGATATAAAACAGACACCGAAAGACTTGGGTTTTACTCTTCCCCCTCCCCCTCTGGTCTGTTGTTATGACATACCTGTCCCACAATGCAACATGACATGGCTTTGATTCCCAAGTCCTGCTCATGTTCTTATACACACTCCTATCTGAAGATTAAACTAGCCTCTATATGTTGCACTTTGCAACATTTATCTCTTTTGCCAAATTCCTTATAATTCCTTAGTTCATCGCCTGTATTCTATTGCTGGATTTGCACATTACCAACACTTTTTTTTTTTGCAGTTGCCTCCACCAACGATGAACCCAATTCTTGTGGCTTATGGAAGTATCTCAGTAAGCAAACACATTCTAAAGTTCTTACACTACATACAGAATGTTTCTGAAAATATTTTGATTTCCATAACACAAACAAAGAACTAGCTCTGTGTATTAAAGCACTGGTTACACAGGGACTTTCTGGTAAATAAAAGTTCCAAGTAATTACTGTAGCACACAAGGATGTTGACTTGTAATAAAATGAGTTCCTGTAATTAATGCTATGCTAACAGCTTCTTATCTGGTGGCCTACAGCATTCCTCCTATGTTTTGGATGTCATAAAGAAGGTCCGGTCCAGGTAAGGGAGCACTTTCCACTCTAACACACTGTGCTGCATTTCCTATATTCTGCATATCCAAATCAAACTGAACAGCATGTGTGCAAGCATTTCATAGTGTTCATGCACAGTGACACTGCTGTATGCTCACCTTTTACCTGATTACATTATTACTATTGATTACAGTATTACAGGAGTAATCAAAAACCATTGTGGTCGACCATTAAGGGATATTTAAGTGAGGCTCTAAGTGGTTCTGCATCCATCTGCTTGTTTATATGCATGTGGTTTTTAAATTTGGATTTAATAACCAGGCCACAGCTGAGAAGGATTTAAGGATGTTTATATGCATTAGGATGATTTTATAAATCCATTATAGCAATTAGAGGAAGTAACTGTAAAGCCATCTTCTGGTTGATTCGAGACACATCTTTATAAATGAAGCTGCAGGTCTCTTTATAGAAATGTAAATCTTATTGAAGATTGTAATTAATGTCATGTTGTGCATATACATTAAAATGAATTCTCATTATTGTAGGAGTACTGATGAAATCATTTTCTGCCTTTCAGTGAGTTGGAGGTGTCTTTACTGGTGCTGCCGTTTCCTTATATCCCTGATCTGCTCTCACTCTTGAACACCTACATACAGCAGGGCCTAGAGGTGGAGCTGGTCTGCCGCTGCCTCTTCTTCCTGCTCAGGTATTTAGAAAACTCAGTTTACCCAGGGCTCCTGAACTGGTTCAAGGATGAAAAGTGAAAACTGGAAATTCTGAACTTGTATATTACTACTGAAACCAACACATGAAAGAAGTTAATCATGAAATAAGGATATACATGATACAGGAAACACAGAATATACAGGGGTTAGACAATGAAATTGAAACACCTGTCA
Organism: Hassar affinis; assembly: GCA_025674545.1. Taxonomy (NCBI): domain Eukaryota; kingdom Metazoa; phylum Chordata; class Actinopteri; order Siluriformes; family Doradidae; genus Hassar; species Hassar affinis. Next base: position 23,616,656 of record JAOVYV010000048.1, on the reverse strand, counting down.
TTTTAGACCACAATAATTTATTAGTATGGTGTAGGGCC
>JAOVYV010000048.1:23603558-23616518 GCA_025674545.1 Hassar affinis | reverse complement strand
TAATGAAGATTGGCCACCAGGCTGGTCCAATTTAGCCATGAAACCTCCCACACTAAAATGACAGGTGTTTCAGTTTTCAGTTCATTGTCTAACCCCTGTATATACTGATGTAACGCAAATAAAGATCATCAGATGTAAGGCTTTCTTGTGAGAACTTCCGGACCACTGAAAACATAATCGTAATATTAATTTGAAATCTCAAAGAAGAGAAGAACAAGAAGTATATTCCAGATGTGGAATAGGCCACTCCAGATTACAGGGTATGATGTACTTCTATCAATGAAACGTTAGAAGTAACATTAACATTAATGAAACATTAACATCATTAACTGAATGTGCAAGATACCACAGAGAGAGAAAACAACTATCAGTGCCCCAAACGATGACATCTTCAACAATAGAAATCCAACAATGATCATTAACTTTCTTCAAAAAATAAAACTGAAAGACTATATTTGACAGAAGAGACAATCTTTCTAACTATAGACTTAACAGACTGCACTTGTACTGCCATGGAAAGAGCCCACAGAGGTTAAACATTGTGTCAAAACTCTAAATAAACAAATAAATAAACAAATAATTGTGAAATCTCTGTTACCAGTAAATAGCATTATTTTCTAATTCTGTGCAGCTTACTCTAGTTTATTATTTCTGTTGTTTCTTCAAATTCCCAAATGTTTTAAGGATTAAGAAAATTTTTTGTGGGATTTCATTCAGTGTATAATAATTTTACACACCCTGTGTTGCATAGTACATTGGTGAAGAAGCAAGGTAAATGAAACTCCCTATAATTGTCTTTTCCACATAAAGCCTAGTCAAATAACCAAGCCTGTCAGTTGCTGAGCTGCATGAGAACAAGATAAAAACAGTTTAGCTAGGTAAGTCAGATTAGCTGTTGTTGGCATGTAGTAAGTCAATACATTTTTAATAGGTGGAGTTTGCTTACAATGACGATGAATAACATGGACATCTCCTTAAATTGCACAGCTGCTGGGTATAATAGCTTTCCAAGCCTAGTGTTTTATTATATTAGATTTAAAGTTTAAATATAGTTGATTGTTATTATTATATGATATGATTATGATTATTGTTTTTATTATAGTAGGCTTACATACAGTCAATGATTGTTTTTATTATGATATGATATTATTGTTTTTATTATAGTAGGCTTACATACAGTCTATGATTGTTTTTATTATGATATGATTATTGTTTTTATTATATTAGGCTTACTAGTCATGATTAGTGTTTGTATTTTGTTAAAGAATCCACTTCGGGCAGATTACCAGTAACCAAATGCTGCTGTCAGTCATTGATGAGCTGAGGACAAACACAATCTCTAAAGTGCAGGAGATCAGGGTAAGTGTGTTCCACCTGCATCTAGCTTGACTGTCTCCACTAGACTGGCAGCTTTACTCACTCTGTCCCTCTGCCTCAGGATGTGCTGGGCTTTAACAGCGCAGGCCTTCAGTTCCTGCAGCGGGAGATTGAGGGCAAAGAAGATGTGATGTTCTTTGCGGATGCCACAGATCGCTTTGAAGAGAAGAAGAGAAAGAGGAGAAAGAGAGAAAGGGCCATACTGACCATTGCATAAGCCAGTTCACAGAAAATGTCACCACAGACTCTGTTTCCTCCTCAATATCATGATGATAATATCTCAAAATGTCAAGATTTTTTTATTGGCTTGTTTATGATTTGTAACCGTTTGTGCCAGTTTCTACTTTTTCCCTAAAGGTTTTCAGTCACAAGCCCACTGCCTGAGTCTTTCATTTTACATAAGATATTGACATATCACTGAAATTATAGGAGGAGCCCACGGTGAAGTTTATAGCTAATAAGTGTTATTAGTGTCATGTGTCAAGACATAGTTGCATTTTATTATCTAGACAAATTTCTGTTGGAAGTACATGGAGACCAGACTTTTTCCTTTTCTACTGCTTGTCCTGTAGTAGTGCTCATGGAGGGGTGGTAGGGGGTTACAGGTTACAGGTACACTTTGCTACAGGTACTTTACTAGGTTTTGTAAAAGCATGTTTATAACAGTAAGCCTAAATTCACTGGTACATGCCTGAGTGCATGGAACACTGCATGCAGTTTGTGAAGAACTGTGGTCTTGTTTTACCAGTCCTGTTTCTCTTTTATACACAAACACACACACACAGCAATCTCCCGTCCAGTGCAACAGTGAAAGCTACTATCATAGCTTTCGGTTTTAAAAATGATAGCCAGGTATGAAAAGGCTGTAAAAACTTCTGAGCATTTTTGTAAACATGCAGTTCAGACATTGTAATATGACTGCATTCACATGTGAGCATCCAAAACTATTGCATCATTAGGCTGAGAATGATGTGTGTTGTTAGGCCAAGCAAAGGGTGAGAAGATGCATTTTTTTAAATTTTGCTCAAGTAAATATGCAAAAAGAGCTGTACCTTTACCATGTTATAGTCAGCTGTGGAGGAATGTGAAATAGAGTGCACTACATGTAATGGGCTATGAAGGGTCTACAAGGCAATTGTACTTTAGGTGGCATGCATGAAACACAGGTCTCATCTCACACATCGTTTTTACAAGTTCAATTTCATTCACTGTAATGCATTAATGGCTGGTGTTGATAAGGTGAACAAGGCTCTAAAGAAAAATATTTTTTTATCATTTACTTGCATAGCTATTATTGCTGACTTGTTTTAAAACTTTACTCTGCAATTTTATTTGAGTGGAGTTGCATTACACAATCATTTATTCATTTGTTTGTTTGTTTGTTTATTTAAAAGCACAGTGCTTACATAATATGGAAATGTGAAGAAAGTTTGATGTTTCTCTCTTTCTTCACCCTTTATGTACATGAATGGATGGATTTGTTTCTTGACCCTTCTAATTCAGGTCTACACAAGGTGTTTCCTGACTTATAGCTTGTCATAAACAGAGCTATTCTCGGTTACTACACTCACAGCCTTTCAATTCAGTTCAGGTTTATTTCTAAAGCATGTTTAACTGTGGACGTTGTCCCGATGCAAAGACATAAAACCTGACATTTCTATTAAATTAATTCCCAATGAGCAAGCCGGGGGTAACGGTGGCAAGGAAAAGCTCCCCAAGACGTTAAGAGGAAGAAACCTTGAGAGGAACCAGGCCCAAAAGGGAACCCATCCTCATTTGGGTGACACTGGACAGTGTCATAATAAATAGTCCCTTCAATACCTGAGTACTGAATAGTAGAAAATTCTGTTCATGCCATCGTAGGAAAGCTGATTATATCAATTGCAGTCCATTTCTATCCCATTCTGAGGCAATTCAAGAAACAAAAGGTTATGAACAAAAGTTCCTTATTTGTTAAAGCTATAGAGACACAGTGCCTTGCTAAAACAAAAGCACCAATATTTCTTTCTATAATAAACCTTTTGAAAGCAAACCTCCAACTGTGAGCAAAAATCCCAGTTTGAGTTACAGCACTGGGTGGCAGTATTGACTTACTAAAATTATTTTTTGTAACCAGAGCCATGCTGACAACCCTGTCACGCTGTAGTCCACCCAAATCACCCATCACCACCTTACTCAAATTCTGCTTTACCACATCTTACAACAAACAGCAAATTAAAAATAGTAAGCTAAAGTGAAATAAGTAAACATACAAAATACTACACATCTTATCAGGAGATAAAAATTGCAGTTGCAAGTCTGAGCTTTTAAGAAGTAATCTGATCACTACTTCCTCATGCCTGAGACTATTAGAGTATTATATTCATGTCAAATTCATCCTAAATATGGCACAGCAAACTGTAGGTGACTCAAAGTAACAATGGAGCTGAGTGGCTAAGTGAAGGAGTACTGAACTGTATGATGCCCTTCATTAAGAATTTAACTGATGTGATAAACTATTCTAGACATGTGCACTTTATATTACTCCCTATAAACAGACACTCAATCTTTCTCTGTCAGTGCACTGTTTACCCTGTCCAGATCAGTACAAACAGGACTTCTCTGCTCCACCAACAATAACGCTCCTGTTCTCCCCTTGAACAAGTGCCATTCACTGCCAAATTTAAAAAGAAAATAAACAGAAAACAGTCTAAGAATTCAGTGGGGACTTGTTCCAAAAACATTTTTACAATGCCACTGGACATTTTGTAAATATGGAAAGTGTGAAATATTAGTGGTGTCAGTGTTAATGCGTTAATTTTAATTGAAAATATTTGACACGTGAATAAATGGACGTGATGAACACAGCTGCGTTTTGTTTACTTCCTGTGGCGGCTGACCTCTGACCTTTGACGATGTCTGCCGTCAAACCGAACCATCCTCGCTAAAGATGGATAAGGAAAACAAAAGTAAAGCACAGTTTGCAAAGCCGAATTTCAGCTCCACAGAAGTGATTCGTCTTTAAGGCGTCGACTCAAAGCGAGACACTGAAGCTTGGCCAGTCCTCCCTGCAGCAGTGCGGTGATCAGGGGCGAATAACGGAGCCTGTAAGTGAGAAGGTACCTAATGCCGTGGCATTTTAATGCCCTTGATGATTTTGAAATTCAACTAGCACTTTAACATATAGACCTGGGTTTTGTTATTATTTATGTCAGAGCATGGAAGAAATATGCCTTTGAAGCTGATAGTAAATTCTGATGGTCTTGGTGGTTTTGATGGAAATAAATAATAATAATAAGTTCACAGGACGGAATTTGCATTCAAAGTTAAAAAGATGCCATCAAACAATGGTTGTCGTATGTTTTGCTTCATAATGCGCCACACATTTTCAATGGGAGACAGGTCTAATACCCGCACTCTTTTACTACAAAGCCACGCTGTTGTAACGTGCAGAGATGCCCGCTTTTGAACTTTGCGCTGATATCCTTTTCCTCTTTGGCCTGGAGGACATGATGTCCATGATTTACAAAAACAATTTGAAACGTGGACTCGTCAGACCACAGGACACTTTTCCACTTTGCGTCAGTCCATCTCAGATGAGTTTGGGCCCAGAGAAGCTGGCGGTGTTTCTGGGTGTTGTTGATGTATGGCTTTCACTTTGCATGGGAGAGTTTTAACTTGCACTTGTAGATGGATTGACGAACTGTGTTCACTGACAATGGTTTTCTGAAGTGTTCCTGAGCCCATGTGGTAATATCCATTACAGGATGATGTCAGTTTTTAATGCAGTGCCGCCTGGGAGATCAAAGGTCACAGGCATTCAATGTTGGTTTTCAGCCTTGCCCCTTACTTGCAGAGAGATTTCTCCAGATTCTCTGAATCTTTTGATGATATTATGGACTGTAGATGATGAAATCCCTATATTCCTTGCGATTGCACATTGGGAAATGTTGTTCTTAAACTGTTGGACTATTTGCTCATGCAGTTGTTCACAAAGTGGTGAACCTCGCCCCATCCTTGCTTGTGAACAAATGAGCCATTCGGGGATGCTCCCTTTATACCCAATAATGACACTCACCTGTTTCCGATTAACCTGTTCACCTGTGAAATGTTCCAAACAGGTGTTTTTTAAGCATCCCTCAACTTTCCCAGTCTTTTATTGCCCCTGTCCCAACTGTTTTGGAATGTGTTGTAGGCATCAAATTCAAAATGGTGTTCTTTGGTCCATTTGATTACCCCTACTGAAGCAAGTCCTGGCCTTCTCTTCAAAACAGTGTTTAATGAGAAGCTGTACAAATATTTAAAAAGTGGCTTATATAGTTCTGTCAGGTCTTGATTGAGAGACTGTGTCAGCAGGTGTGTTAAACATGGGATTTACATTTCTGATTGTAAGCTTAGAATGATCTGATCTGTCAGTGATCCCATTGTTTGCCTCACTGATCTGTAAGCAGGCAATATTCCTTCCGGTTGACCCAGACATGGCAATTAACAGAATTTTACAGATGTCACAAGGTCTAATTACCTAAACATCTACAGGGATCCCTCAGTCTGGGACTGCCAGCATGTGTCCAATGGTTTCTCTGATCATAGCAATATGTGTTTGGTCTATAGACCAGTTGGTGTTTTGATGAGTTCAGTAATCCATGTAAAAATAAGAATAAGACACTAAGAATAAAAGGACTAGTTATTTAATTTTATTTTACTTGTTTAGAAATTATTGAAACTGCATAGGGGATAAAATGCAGCATTCATTAGTGACAGTCTTTCTTTGACCAAGAACACATGGACTCTTGCTCATGCCAGAATAGGAAGGCAAAATTGATCCCTGGCATGGGATGGTCACCCTCTCTAAAGCTTAGTTACAGAGAGAGAGACGGGGAGAAAAATGGAAAATGAAAATATCTGGAAGGCCAGAAGTCTGTCAACGAATACCTACCCCCACCTATTTGCCACACAGACCACCCAGACTTCACAAAGACAGCATGTCAATCATCCCATATATATACATATAGTAATCTCAGACCCCAAGCTGTAGGACATACAGCTTATACAAACTTGTAAAGCAACAAACATAAACTAAACTTTTTTTAAATTATAGGAAAAAAACAACATAAAGTGTATTACTAAGGTGTTGGGTCACCACATGCCACCAGAACAGCTTCAGTGAGCCTTGGCATTGAATCTGCAAGCCTGTGGAGCTCTGTGGAACTGGAACGATGGGTCATCCTTCTTCCTAAAGATATTCCTTCAGATGATGTTTTCATGATGGTTGTGGAGTGTGCTGTCTAATATAAAAATGTTATCTTATAAATATAAAATCTCTATATATTATGTATTATATGATACAAAATAGTATTACTATGTTTTTTTTTAATGCAGCACTACTGTATTGCTTTCAGTTTATGAGTAAACCTATATATCATGCCTTCACAAATCGCTATATGATATTTATGTCATATTGCCCACGCCGAACTCCAGCACACAGAAGGCAGAGCACGCAAAATGATTCACAGTTTAAGCATGCCCATTTCATCTGTCAGCACAGAGGTCATAAGACCACAAGCTATTTCTAATCTATTCTGTCAGTTATCGGACCTCGGCGCAGTCCTAATCACGCCCTGTCCCTCCACATCACCTCTCACTGGAGTGCAACAGCCTAGCCCAGGGGCTCAATGTAATCCTGCTAACACTAATAACACCTCCACTACAGCACCAACACCCACGGCGGGGCCCAGACCCTCCCTAAATACCCCACAACAAAGGCTGAATATGAAGCCCTGACTGCTTCGTATTAGTGTTTAATTAAGTTAAAGAGTGTGCCTCTGCACGCTGTGTTCCTCCACAGAGCAGTAACCCAATTGAAGTCGTCTATTCTTTCATGGCTCAGAACTGGAATTCCGATGAGGTGCCATCACTGTGAAGGCAGGGCCTGCTGCAGCCTCCAGCCATCGCTGAGCTCTCACTCATGTGATTAATTCAATAAAACCATTAAGACTGACTCGTTCCTTCTCTGCAGCAACACACATTCACTCTCACCTACACATATTCAGGCAGATACACACATATGAAAGCACACATACACACTCCCCCAGGCATTCTCACACTGGCAGATCTCTGCTTAGCACCTTCATACATTACAGATAACTTTTTTAGCACTGACTAAACAGAGACAGACCTGCTGTCCAAGGAGCCGTCCTGAACCCAGAGGAAGGTGGGGAATAAGAGATAGAAGACGCAGGGACAGATTCCGTGTCCTTCATGTTCACTTTCTGTTTATTTTGTAAGTCCAAAAAATGGGAAGATATCAAATTTTCACAACATGATCTCTGCTTGCTTGAGATCTGTTCATTCTCCCAACATGAAACATAACATGAATATGAATTCTTTTTTAATAATTCAGACCACTTGAACTATATTTAAATATTATTTTATTTGTTTATTTTACAAACCAATCTGGTTGATGTTCATAATTCTCTTTGGCAAATGCTTTAAAGGTCCAGTGTGTAAGATTTATCTCGCAACCAACTCCTCATGCACAAAGCATCTGACAGGTTCAAAGTGTTAAAAGAAATCCTTGTAATATCTGAGAGCTCTCAAACAGCAAATTGCATTTAGTTTGGTAGGCTGAATTACTTGTCCAGTAGAAAACAGGCCAAATTGGTGTCATTTTGAAAACATGTATCCATCATCAGCGATTTCCATCTGGAAAAGCCTCATGAATGTTCATCCATCTTTTCTTCAATTGCCTGTTCCAGTTTCCTTTGCCTTTTTTTTGCTAAACAATATCTATGATCCTCCATTTCTCAAAATGTGCGCTCTCAAACTTGTTAGCCAGCACCAGAAACCACTGCTTCCTCTTCTTTTTATCTGTCTTCCAGCCAAGTTGTGAAAATGTGAAGTCCTTTCTGGACTACTGTAGTAAAACAGTAGAGACGGTACAACATGACAGCCTGACAACATGACCGTGCTGTTACCACACTTATAGCAGTTATTGTATTCCCTATGTCTTGTTCTTCACTGGTTTTGTGTAGCTTAGGAATACTTGGGTTCTGGGACTTATAACATTTAATAGGTAGTACATGGCTAAAATTCTAGCAGTATCATCAGTAAGTGGCACTGTATAAGAGCGTCTGCTAAATCCCATAAATGTAAATGTAAATGACAGCCTCCGCGGAAGACGACCCACTCCCGTGTAGATATGAAAGACTCATTCTAAGCTAACGAGAACATAATGATTCATAGTTACAGGTTACTATACACTAATAAAACATACATATGAATGCTATATTTCATTCCATAATTGAATGAATACTAATGAATACTATGTCACTGCTAATAGATCCCTAAATCCTGCAAGCTGCACCTTTAATAGCTGAGCATTCTGGCTTAATGGAACATATCTCAAACAAATAAAATTATTTTAATTAATGGTATATTATTTCCAAACCAAGTAGAGGAAAAGATTATGGAATCACTCAATATTGAGGAAACATGGAATGGAATTGTGGAATTATCAGCAAAAAGAAAATCACAATTAATACTGTATTCCTCCTCCTCAGACTTTTAGGTTAGCCTGAATTCACTGAAGCATGGACTTCCATATATATTTCATGCTGAGAATGGACTTTCAGCATATTTTCCATCAAGCTGGTTCCAACTTCCTCTAATAGCAATAGACAGATCAGCTTGGAACCTTGTCATGGACCAATTTTTTACATTTCCACCACAGACAGATCTGGACTGTTTGCTGGCCATGTGACTGAGTTGATATGACTTTCCTGAAAATGTTCTGTGGCAAGATCCATTATCATCCTGAAAAATGACTTCATCAACCCCAACTTGTTTTCTACGAAATGAACGAGAAAAGAAAATTGACTGTTGCGGTAATTGACCATGTCCTTTGGTCCTTTACCTGACACGCAACCTCAAATCATAAATGAGTGGGGGAATTTGTTTTTGTAATCTTTATAATGTATGCTGCATTAGAACGGCACCAGACCAAGTTCATCTCCTTGGCCAATGCAGAATCGTATTACATCACTGAAGATCACTTTCATGCAATCATCCACAATCCTTGATTGCTTCTTATTAGCCCACTGTAACTGGTTTTCTTCTGTATAGGTGTTATTCATTTGGCTTATCTATATGTAAATCCCATTTCATTCAGCCGATTTCTTACAGTTCTGTCAGAAAACACTGACTCCTGTTTCTGCCCATTTGTTTAGCATTTTTTATAATTTTCAAAGCTGTGAGGATTTTGTTTTAGAAATTATAATTACAAGGTGAATCTATAATTATTTTTTCAATATTGAATTATAAAATTTTTTCCTAAACTTGGAAAAAAAACTGCTTTCCTAAACTACCTAAAAATGGCATTAATTAAATTTAAATTTTATTTTATTGTTTGAGATATGTTTCAAAAAGCCTGTTCTGCTATTAAACAAAAATGTTTTGTGCCTTATGTGTAATTAGTTTATTTGCTATAAAGTAAAAAAAAAGCTGAGTGAACAGCCTCTAAGTAAGGTGAGTCCATAATTTTTGCCAGCGGTTTTAAAATGATTCAATTACACTGCATATACATTTCATTTTATTGCTTACCAATATTAATGTGAGCAAAAAAAAACAAACATTTAAATCCATCATTTGTCACTCTGCAGTTACAGTCTGTTAAATGTGTTTATTTTGGTTCTTAGTATTTTATTACATGTTCATTTGATATCTTGTATCAGCATGAGTGGAAACCACAGTGTTTGTATGATGACATGAATCCCTGGTGCAGGCAGCTGACTGTTCCTCTCTTGTGTCATGATCTCATGGGGACACAACACACTCTGTTCTCTGTTGAGGTCCTCCCTGGCAGAACGCCACAGAGCGGCAGGGAACTTCATTCTAGAGGTGCCTCATGTATAGCCTGAATGGAACGAATTGCAACGGGCTGCATTTTTTGGCTGTATCAGATGATAGAGTCGTGTGTCTGCACTATAAAAATAAAGTGTGTGTGTGACACTACTGCTGCTTTTCCTTCCTCCATCAGTCCAGGGACATTTTTCTACAGTTGGTTAAGAGTATCTTATAACCGCTAAGACTTCAGGAAATGAACATATCCAGCCTTTACATAAAAAATACAATTACGTAGAGGAATGAGCAAGAGAAAAGGCCCTGAAAATGAATGGATGACCTGTTGTATTAGTCATTATAAGGTGTTTAAAAGATGACAAAAGGCAAATACAGAAAGAATAAGAGATAACATGAAAGAGGTAAAGGCAAAAATAATAAAGAGACATAAAGGAATATTAAGATGAGATGTCACAACTTGCCTGGATGTTATTTTATCGTGTTAGTACACTGAGTGGTTGATACAAGATTAATTTATTCACTCCAAGTGCTCTGAGAAGTGTGAGGACAACTTAATGTGTGTTATTTTATTACTGGGATAATTTAGAACAATTTGAAATTAAACACCCTCCATTAAAATAACTTGTCTCATAAGAAATTGAGTTTCTCTGACCAAATATTCCAAGTCCTCCTTTAGAGTCTGTTTTTCAGTCCACATGTCTCATTTATAGCCGTTTGTCTCTAAGGAATACATTTTCTTATGTGAGTGTTTCACCTGAGTGAAAAGTCAACTCACCAACCTTATTCTGTAAGATTTATCTTGTTTTCGATAGGAATAATGTCATGGTTATGGGGACGTTCGAGCTGTCAGAGATCTTAGCACTCTCTGGAGGTGTGTGTGGTAAGGGTACAGTGCTGTGGCCAACGCTGCTGGGCCCGAGCAGTGTCTCCACTAGGCCCTGTGCAACCTGACTCCACACACATATGTTCAACCCCGAGTCATGTAAAACATATATGTTAAACACTTAATCTTTTAGTGGCGTGACAGACAAAAGACAGAGTTGAATAAGATGCATAGAATCCAGCCCCTGACTTATTTCTATATATATTTTATATGTGATGCTACAGCTGTTGGTAGAGATTTCATGGGTGAAGCTTTATGTGTTTAGAGTTTCTTTGGGAAGGCAGTTTTCAAAAAAGATTTTCAATCACATTGGATGAAAAAAATTCCATGAACTTTGTTCAGAGTTTACTTTAGTATCCCCTGTATCACACTTGTGCACTAACAGTGATGAACTGACATAAATCTGAGATGGTCATGACAGCTACTGGCATATGCTGGTTTTTAGTCTTGGCTGCTTAAAGTGATAGTTTGGCCAAAACTGAAGAACAAAACTGCGGACACCTAGCATGCCTTGGCTGATTGACTGCTTTTGGGATAAGGAAAATATTGACTGAAATATTCCTTTAATATCTGTCAAACTTATTCATTGGCACACAGTTTCTTCTGGCACTAAAATTGCAGGATTACAAAATGTAACAATTTATAATATGATATGAAAAGCTAAGATCAACTGAGCTTGGATATTCATATGAATTCAACTTGCTCAAATGAAATCATTTTGAAGAAATCATCTACAAGGCAGACAATGGGTACGTTCGCTGCTCTTTCTCTCTGAGGAATCAGACAGTCCACTAGTGCCAGAGCCATAAATTTCCACTGGCATGAAATACAAGATGGGTTCTCAGCAGGTCAGAGAGGTTTTTCATCACTGGAGCTTTTTACTGGCCTTCACCACGATGGCTTCATGTCACCAAAGAAGAGAACTATATATGCATGTGTGCACATGCCTACTGTTGACTAAGTGTTTGCAAGTATATATTTCCATGCACAGACGGGAAAGGAGAGGAGTCACCAGTGGGAAGCAGATGGAGCTGGAGGAGATTAGATGTAGAATAGAGAGGAGTAAAGAGGTGAGGAGAGAGTCATAAATTCATTGAAGGCCTGGGCTGGGAGTGACTTTAATGCAAAGCGAAAAAGACCCTTGGAAAGTTTGCTGACAAGATTAATATGCAGTTGATGGGAAGATTTTCATGACAGGGTGCCAACAAATAAACACAATTCAGGAATGACACCTCCCCATTCCCAGAATTCCATTGGAGTGATCCCCTGTCAGGTGGTTCGAGTGCCAATCATTTGCCCTCCGGAGACAGAAGGATTACACATACTCTAAGAAACTAACGTTGAGGCACCATACATTTCACTAAGGCAATGTATACCAACCCCTTGTTCATGTTTATTAAACTGGGAACATAGGTGGGTCATATGACAGCTACTCCACGGCATGCAGCCAACTAAATGACATTAGTAAGATGGTAGGATGGTGGTAAATTGGTGGCAGCAGGTCATCAAAAGAAAAAACTCTGGGCAAAATTTGATGACCAAGATAATAAATGCAAAAATAAAATATTCAACAAACTATATATATATATATATAGTTTATAGTATATATATTTTAAATATGAGGAAATAGCCTGCAGTTACTTTAAACTATTGTGCCAAAATAATTAGGTTTCATTCCACATTCTGTGTATTAACAAAATACAGTGTTGCTTATTTCATCACTGTGGCTTTTTGGCTCTGTTCATAAAACCTACCTTAGGGAGAAATATAAACCGGATTCCAAAAAATGTTGGGACACTAAACAAATTGTGAATAAAAACTGAATGCAATGATGTGGAGGTGCCAACATCTAATATTTTATCCAG
>JAOVYV010000048.1:23533026-23554081 GCA_025674545.1 Hassar affinis | reverse complement strand
GTGGCGAGAGTGTGTGTGTGTGTGTGTGTGTGTGTGTGTGTGTGTGTGTGTGTGTGTGTGTGCCCTATGATGGATTGACACCGTGTCTAGGGTTGTTCCTGCCTTGCGCCCTGTGCTGCCAGCTAGGCACCGGCTCTTCCGTGACCCTGAAAAGGAATAAACGGTCAAGAAAATGAATGAATGAATGAATGAACTACAAATTTAACATGAACTTACACAAAATTCATAAATTACTTTGTTATAGCTTTACTTTAAAATTATTACATTACATTCTTTCATTCAATTCTTTCATTCAATGTAAAAGGATTACATTCTTTCTGCATACTCAAATACTCAATAATAAAAAAGCATAAACAGATTTTTTGCTCAGTGCATCTTTGTCCTTTTGTCTGTTAAATAAAGCTTCAAATGAGTTAAGAAATTACAGATTTCATTTTACAGGTTTTTATTGCATTTTTAGAAAAAGTCCCAACTTTTCTGGAAATGGGGTTTGTAGTGTAAGACTAAGCCATACATGAATCTAATTTACATTTTTATTGCCTTATAAATGTCCATATTTGACTAATCTAAGAAATACAATTTGTATGAATATAACACATTTTTGCCATGTGGGAAAGTGAGTTTTCTCAAGACCACCCCATTTTCTCAAGATTCCTGACCTGAAAATGACCCCAAACACTGACCCCAATATTCATATGCCAAGCTTGAAACTTGTCAGTCAACACCTTTTCCCTCTCACCATAACAGTAAGTGTGTCACTGAGCAAGATACTGTAGCCGCGTGGCCAATTCTCCTGCAGTGGCAAAGGACAAGCCAGGGCTGAAGCAAATGGCTGCCATTGTTCTTGTTCTCTCCCCTGGGCTGCTTCCAAACTCATTTTCAGGATGGTGATCACAGTAATAGTGCTGTAATCACTTTTCAGTGGATTAGGGCAGAGGCATGGCATTGATGTTGTGGCTTGAACTGTAGCTACAAAGCCAGAGCTAATCATGGGCTAGACAATCAGAGTCAGGCTTGTATTAGAATCACCCTCTAGTCAGAAAAAAATATCTATATTTAAGAAGTGCATACTTTTTTAAAGGTTCTACTCTTGTCCATGGCTGCATTATCTACATGATTTATTCAGTCATTTTCCTTCTTTTTTCCTGGTGGGGATTGTGTTAGCAACAGGCCAAGGCGGTTAGGTGAGACTTTTCTATTCCCAGCTACAAATTACAGCTCCTCATGGGGGATCCACAGACCTTCCTAAGCCAACTGTGACGCATCATGTCTCCAGTAGGTCCTAGGTCTGGCCAGGTGTTCCTGTCCAGCAGGACATGTCTGGTGCAGCCCTAGCAGGACCTGACTGGAGGCATCCTTGTAAAATATCCAAATCTGAGGAGCTGTATTTCTGCTCCAAAGTTGCAACCTTATTTTTTCTGTTCCTCTGTAAAGGTACATACAGAAATTGACCATATAGGTAAACAGAGAGCTTTGTCTGAAAACTGAGCTCTTGCTTCACCACCACAGATCAGCACAATGATTATAACACTGCTGCTGACCTGATCTATTTGTCAGTGTAAGAATATCCTTTTTCATCAATCATGAATATGATCCCAAGATGCTTGGGACACCTCCACCAGGGTAATGGTCTTTCCTGTCACCTGAAAGGAACAGATACTTCTGTTGTATCCACCTATGTTCTGCAATATTTGCTCAGAAATCCAGTAGCTGTTGTACTGTTGTACAAGTAACGTCAAACCAAGCAAAGAAAAGCCACTCATTAGCTACTCAATCCGCTGTTCATTTTAGAAAAATCCTTTTGGATATAGTGTCCACTCTTACTGAACATCTGGAAAAACAGCAGAACCATGGATTTTACCTTTCAGATTCCTAGCACAAAAATAACACAATATTCTTATGAAATTACAACCTATTACAATACAACCTAATTATATGAAATGGTGAGTGAATTTTGGAGAAGAAAAAACCCTAGCACTACCTGAAGTAGTTTTGGCAGGAAGATGTAACCACTACAACATAACCAGAATTCTATTTTCAAACAACATGGCTGCCTGCTTTTAATCCCTCTCATTTTTAAGAAATATTCTTGAAGTATTTTTTTCTGGAAATCTTAAGAAATGTAATACATATTTATTGATTTAATATTATATGCAGTTAATATAACTTAATTTAAATTTTAAATTAGCAGTATTTAACTGTGCATCTTACTTAATGTTTATTAGTAGGACCTGTGATTATCCATTAGTTTATAAATATTACATAGAGATTACTACAGTTGCAGTTTTAGAATTTTGTACCCGTAAAAACCCATTGCAATTTAGCAGTATTTTTTAAATAAAAATTACCCTAAACAAAAAAATTACATTTTTTTAAGAGTTTTACTGGATGTTATTGGAAATGTGGACTCATTGTCATTGCTCACTGTTGCCTGCATGAGTGTAAAACTGTCCTACTTTTAGTAGTACCTACTTTGAGTAAAACTTTTTTGTTTTGGTTTGTTAAGCAGGATCTCAGGCCCAATGCGCTGTTATAGGAATTAAAAATCTGATCCCAGACCTTCCTGCACGAGGCTTTGGATGTGATCTGTCATTGATTCCCCCAAGAGATGTTTTAGTATAAACCTACAACAAAATGTGGCACAGTGCCTCATAGCTCCAGGGTCCCTGTTTTAGTCATGAGCTCAGGTTAATGTCTCTGTGGAGTACTATCATTGTACTATCCCTGGGTTCTCCTCTAATCTCCAAAAGCCTGCTGGTAGGTGCACTGACTATACTACATTACCCTAGATGTGAACGAGCATGTGTAGGGTGTCCTGTGATAGACTGTTTTTTCAATCAGAGTGTGTCCCTGCCTTGTGCCCAGTGTTCCCAGGATAGACTCCACCATGACCCTGCCCATGATAAAGTTGTTACTACCAGTAAATGAACTACAACATACTGTACACCCTAATGGGATGCCAGTCCATTGTAGAACACCATGCGTACATACTGTACATTTGCACACTCATTCACATCTAGGGGCAGTTTAGGGGCATGCTTATGGGATTTAGGAGGAAATTAGAAAATCTCACAAAAACTTATTTGGATACAGGGAGAAATAGTTTTGCATATTGAGCCTACTCACCAGCCTTTGTTCTGTCTCTTTAATATTCCTCCACTACCTACCTCCTATACTCAGACAGTAGGATTCAGTGTGTTTACTAACCTGGCTGTAACCTTTAGTGTTACTGCTGATTTCTCATTTCTAGCCTTTCCAAATGCTAGCTGCTACAAAAATGATGCATAATGTCTTCAGCAGGCCCAGGGTCTGATCAGGTGTCTCCATCCAGCAGGGCATTCCTGATACAGCTGTAGCAGAAGCTGACTGGAGGCATCTGTCATCTCACCTTTCCTTTTTCCTCAAATGTTATCCCAAGATACATAAGCCTTGAGTAACTTCTACTATTGTAATAAACCATGTAAACAATGTTGCTTAATATCAACTCAGAAATAGACACGTGCAATAATGAACAACATGAAAATTGGTATGTTGTCTGTTTTAGTGTAAATATCAGATATAATGCTGTTTACATTTCAGACACAGGATGCAGGATTGATAATCGGCTGGTATGAACAGCAAAGGAATCATGTTCAGCAGGCCTCTGTGGACAAATGCAAGAGCTTTCAGCAAGCCTGTTACCATGGATTAGAGCTGTGCTGATAATGCTCTGTGTCTATTTTTTCCAAGTAATCCGTCAGTACAGTATTTAACCACAGGGCGTTTTGGAAATGCTTGCTGTGAAATTTCCATAAAAGCAGTATAAGGGTTTGGCTTTGATTGGTCAGGTCCAGGTGAAGGCCATGAAGGAATGCAGCGCCTGTTCTCCAAACTTGCATTCAGACACGCACCCTTCACATATCTACAGGTCTCTATACATAGCCTGACAGAAAAAAATGGCATGGCACTAGTACAGTCCTCCACATTAGCCCAACTCGACGGACACAGTCTTAAGCCAGCATTCATAATAACATTTTATGTGACAAGCATTATAAAGGTGATTTATCTTACACATGTGTGTTGGTAGAATATTTCCCAGAATGTTTAACTGTTGAAAGGGTGGGGGGTTGTGGTGCTCTGGATTAGCTCTGCATTATATGGCAACTTGAATGATGGCTGTTCATCGTCCATCTATTGAGCGTTAAACAAACTTCCTGTGAAAATAACGAGCGTAACGAATGGAGTAGCAGAATGTGAGTGCTGAGGCTTAGTCAAGGACAGAGGAGGCCCACTCTTCACAGTGAAGAGAAAAGCATGCCTTCAGGCAATGGCCAGTTATTACTGGCCTGCATTATTTATGGTTAAGGGATCTGCTTTATTGTTGCTGTGCTGTTGACGATTTCTGTTAGTTGAAAACTTAACCTTGCTGTTTATGAATGTACACAGTAAATAGTTCAGCTTCACCACACCTAATGGCCAGGGGCCTGCCAGGCAATCAAAATATACAAGACTGTAACATTTTGACTGTAGCAATAACACAGCAGACAATTATTAATGCAGAGTGTTGTAAGCTGCAGCTAATGCGGCTTCATAGTTCACATTTTGTTTTAAATTTGTTTTAAATAATAAAAAAAGCATAGTTTCTTGTGAGCTTTTGACACCAGAACAAAGTAAAAAATGAAAGAATTCATATTTAGGCTGAGAATACTTACGCATATTTAGGTAGAAAAATAGCTGCTGAAGCTATGGTTACAGATGCATGTATTCCAAATGGGTTTGGTGTACTTATAGTTTATTTCAGGAAAAAAAGCATTTGCAAATTATTGAATATTATTTTTCATACTTATGGCTATTACTGTTATGACTATTTTGTGTGATCCTTAATGAACACTATATGTCAAATGTGCTAAATACCACCAGGCTACTTTTTCATGTAAAATGAACTTTTTAAGGAATGTTTAGCAGTTATACTTTATCCAAAACGAACTGATACGCTCTTGTTCTAGTGGATGTAAAAGGCATGTACTTCCCTGTATTAGAGTTCAGCAACCTCCTAACAGTTTACTATACCACATCTGTTCACCATTCACCCAACTACATACACCCCTCTGAAGATCAACTCTCCCCAGCCATGGCTTCATAAGGTCAGGAGGCAATCTGAGACCTCACTGCCAGGCCTCAGCCCCCTCATACCAGAATCCACAATCCACACTACAGCTCTTCTTATATTCAGATGTGTCCCAGGCTCTGTATGAAATTGTTCAGCTCATCAGCAGGGTCTCTCGCGTGATCTGCAGAATATCTCCAGGCCGGACTTCTCTCATTAGAGGAGGAAGTATCTCCACAGGCCTCCTCTGTACTCAGCAGGCTCTGATCCACAAGAGACTGAGGTTTAAGCCAGAGTTGAACACTTTCCATCTGTTTTTATCACTTTATCAGAGCCACTCAGCTTAAGGGCATTAATATTGCAAACATCTCTTTTCCTCTCTCTAACACTTTTCTCTACTCCTTACCTTTAACACTTTTTTAAAACAGGATCAATCATTTTTTGAGGTTGTGTTACCCATCAGTGCAGATGTATTTATGCCTAATAGATTTCTCACTTTGACGTCTGTTCTCCACTTTTCTCATCGTTATCTCCTTCATTGCTTCCCTGTGGATGGAAAAGCCAAAAACATCTTCAAATCTTCAAAGAAGTTGTTACAGGGGTGTAACCAATCAGAAACAAACATAAAATAATGTAAGGAATTATATTGTCTTGCCAAAGTGGATGTGGGCAGGATTTCAGTTTAATCATAACCTCAAAAATCCTTGAAAATGTATATTATGTCATTATTATGAAGTATACCATATCTGCCTTCTGAGATCATTGCAATTTGATCAAACTACATAGAAAAGCACCAGATAAGGTCTAGACTTTAGGCAACAAGTGAACATTTGTTAATGCAATATCATAAATGCAACATGCTTTTTTCTTTATTGCACTGCAACAAAGTTGGCATGTCATCATAATTATCATACACTTACTCATACACCTACATACAGTAATTATAGTTTATTCTGTACACACACAAATAATGAATCCAAGACAGACAAAAAGAGAAACACAAGAGGGCAACAGTTTACCAGGAATCTGTTGTATTATTGTACATTAAACCAGCTACCAACTTTTTCCAAGTCCTGATTCACTTCAGATATTCTCTGACCCTCACCAGTGCTGTCAACATGATATGGTCTTAGGACATCTTCAGTGTTTAGTGTATAACACTATCTTCTGTGTGTCTGCACAGGTGCATCCTTGTCAGCACAGTAAATTTGCTCACGGGGCCACTTGACTGGCAATTCTACCTCAGAGAATATCATCATACAAATAAACGTAAATGAATAATGTCCAGATTTGATGGAGATACTCCAAATTATGAGATCATACACTACAAAATAGCCAATCATTACTAGAGTTTCTAATACATAAGGATGTCTTCATGGTTCACTACACATTCAGATGATTCAGATCTGATATTTCTGGGGTGAACCTGAGCACTGATGGGAGGTGATGAGAGAGAGAAAGGGGGGTGGGGGTGGGGGGTTGATTGAGAGTGAGGATTTTAAAGAGCTCATCTGAAGACATCCATGTAATAGATGCTGATTGTGCTTCTAAATCACTGGATTCTTTGCCTGGATAATGAGAAGTATAACCAAGACAAGAACAGCGACCATAAATATGTATTATTACTGTATTAAAAGCAGACATAATAAATTGTGAAATGTAAAAAGGATCCACATCCAGCCAAGTAAGTCACTCTCCGCCTTTCTCTCAGAGCTGATGGTATATTAGCATGCATCATAAACAGCAACCGTTAATGTAAGATGTACATGAGTTTTTAAGCAAACAAACAGCAGCACCAAACCTTTATTATTTATTTATTTATAATATTCATTTTCAGATCCTCATGAACTTACTCTGTCTCATGCACATGGCAATAATAGAGACATATGCTTGAAGGAGACACATTTACATTCACTGTCCAGTCCGGTAGTCCAAGCTCTCAGTCGTACTGTATGAGCAGGGTACTCCTCTGTCTCCTCACTTTCATGCTTGAAAAAACTTTGATCTTTTGACAGTTGTTGTAAAAGTGGCTTGTACAGCATTTTAACAATGTCAGAACATGGCTTTGGTTTGTGTCTTTCAAGTCCTGACAAATATGTCCTTTATCTCACAAAATGTTGATAAAAATTGATTTTGGTGACATGCTAATGACCCACTATTTACATTTCTTGCCTATTTGGGAAGCGAATGATTGTCACTTCTTTACCATGTTGACACACTTATTTCACAATCTGTTTAAAGAATAAATCTTAGTCATTCTTACACAGACAGTGCGTGTTGTAGGAATTGAACTGCATTGCTGAGGTTTTGTGCTTGGCACCTATATTTACTGCATATTTGATTTGTCATATAGCACTTAAATACTTTACACTTCTATAGCACTCCAAAACATACATTTATTACTCTGGTATTCTATGTTTTCCACACATCAACATTAAAGCTTAGTGTCTAAAAAGGTGATACACTCCAAATTTAGTTAAGTAAGTTCTAATATAGTAGGGAAGGACAAATTTACCAAAAGTAACAGTTCTCCAGTCCGGTTCCTGCCCATCAATGTCCTTCAGGTTCATTTTTTTCCACTTTTTTTCAGGTGAATTATATGCACCAAAAACACAGCATAATGTTTCCATTTCTCTGAAAATACTTTGTTGTGATTGATCTGCTTTTATTGTTTAACAAAAACAAGACCTAGCTTTGAATGTCCACTGTTCAGATAAAGGATGTGTATGATCAGAAATTATTCAATGAGTCCATTATTGCACCAAATCTCACTAGAATCCTTCAAGAGCACCCTTATAAGACAAAGACATTGATTGCTTCAATACTTCATTGGATTGAGATTCATTGCAAAGTACAAAAGGCAGATTCATATGATCTTATATGTATTTGCCTAGTTTTGGCATGTATCATAAAGAAAAATGACATAAATAACACATTTATGTTGTCCGTGTATGTTTGATTAGTGATTTAAAGTCTGCATGTGAGATGATTAGCCCCTTTGTAAAAGGATTCAAGATTTGCTCTGTACCTTTTTCCATCAGCAACATTTGAAGTACACACCAAAGATCTATTGTAATCCTACAATAGCAGAAAATAGACGGATAAACAGTTTGATATGACTTCTTGCTCTGATGACACACAAAGCTTCACCCTGTTTATTTTTCCTTTAAACCATGTGCATAGACATTTGTGAGGAGGAGCTATACTGGCGACCATCGCAGGCTGTGGACACCTGCTGGCTACTGCTGGGATTTCCTATCATATGCATGCTGTCCATGCTGCCACTGGATAGGTACTGACGCTCAGCAAAGGCCCCGGCAGAAGAGGATGAGCACAGCAGACTGGCCTGAGATTTCTCTGAGTTGGTAGCCAAACGTGGGGAAGCTGGGAAGTTGTATCCATAGAGGTTGTAGGGATTGTGCAAGGAAAAGGCATTATATGAGCCCTGTTGCATGTGGTGATGACTTCCGGTAAACATGTGAGCCGAGGAAGGGGAAGTGCCTGGAGAAGAGGAAGAGCCGGAGGTTGTACCAGCCCCTGCCTGCATCACATACTGGAGCTGGGAGGTGGGGAAAGATGACAACTGACTTCCATAAGCATCCATTTTGCCACCACTGCTGCCGCCGCCATTACTGTTGGTGGGAAATGAGGTGTGAGGGCTGCCCTGCATTCCTGCTGCAATTAAAGAGGAAGTCCTCTGGGGCAGGAAAGAGTCTGAAGGCTGGGCGGAGGCCATGCTGCCACCCGCTGACTGGAGACGGCTGTAGGATCCATCGGCCAGTCCTCCGTAGCCCTGCAAGGCTGGCATATTGCTTCGGGCACAGGCGGGATACTCGGACAGCCCCAGGTTACACAGCTGGCTTTCCCTGCAGCCCACATTGAAGGTGTTGGGAGCAAGATGGAAGGTGGGAGGAGAGCAGGAGGGAGAAAGAAGGTGAGTTGCGCTTGAAGGAGATGGTGTACCGGTGCTTGAGGTAGTAGGAGACGTGCCAGTGCTCCCTCCTAAGAAGGACAGTTAACAAACAGTAAGAGTTTTGAAAAAGAGAACCATACTGTCTCACTGTAATATAACCAGACAACTGGACATATGTAGAGTAAAACTGATAAAGCATCTACTAAGATTTTATTGCTATTCAGCTTTCAGAATGACCTGAATGATTGGGAAATCTACACAGACAAATCCATATACAGATAGAAAAATAACACCAAATACAAAGACATACTTTATATGCATTATATAAAGAGCACTTGAATATATATACAAGAACAGTGAAATAGTAAGACAAGGCCAGTTCTAAAAACAGAATCACTAGCCAACAATCATAGTGAGTGTGATCTCCCGTTTCAGTCCGGGAACAACGTGCAGTCACAGAGGCTCCTAAGGACAAGCAATGCATCCTAAACCTTCTCATGGAACAAGAGAGCCCTGTTCAAGTTTGGCAACAAGTGCCACTTGGAGGCATATAATGGATAGTATCTCTCCAGAGCAATAATCAGCAAAATCCCCACACTCATAAATAGCGACAAATTCTCTTTAAAGTTTAGCTAGTATCTAAACGTTGAAATTATCCCAGAAATAATGTGAGGTGAATGTCGTCATGTGAAATGTGGCATAAATACATATATAGTCACAAGAGAGCCTGCCTTCCTTTCCATCATATAAAAAGCATCATTCATAACATAGGAGGTAAAAGACACTTGGCAGATATAAAGCATATATATCAAAGTCTTGGAACTGAATGATAGCTGTGGGATATCTATAATCACATATTTCTTTATTAATGAGAATCTGGCCAGTGGTCATTTCATTGTTTCGAAAATTTAGACTGAGCACATGGTAAGGAAGGAAAATATCGTGCAGTCAGTCCAAAACAATTCAGGACTCTGAGTCTTGGCTGAAGTTTGGGCCAGCTCCATATGCCTTCGATAATACAGCTGAGCTCCACTCTGCATGGTACTGCTCTGCTGGCTGAGAGAGAGAGGAGATCTTAGGGTGATGTCATGTTTTTCCCCCTATTGTCAGGCAGGGGTGAGAGGGCCTTCAGTTGTGCTGAGGGAATAAGCTGATTACTTAGAGAGAGCTGGCTGCACTGCTGGAGAGATGAAATTCTGGGGAGGAAGAACGTCTGTACAGAGTACCAAAAGTTCATCAGCGGTGTGGGACTTTAATTAACATTTAATCTATTAGGGTTCATGATGCTAAACAGATGTCTGTTCATGATAAGTATTGGCTTCAAGTCACTGTTACGATCTGAGAGAGGAGATTTTGCTGTAATGTTTGAGTTTCCAGGCCACTGATGTTAGCCATGGCTATAAAAAAAAGGTTACAGTTACAACAATCCAGCACAGAGGTAACTGTATTTTATGAATACTTTTGCATGCGCATTTTTTTGGTATATGAAACGTGGTGTCTGCTCTCTGGTCTATCACTAAGCTCAAGATCTTTTTGTTGTGCATCCTTATTGTGGTTGTATAAGGTAGGCTATTTTTACTCATATTTTTGACTCATCGTTTTGATGTTCTATCCACACACCTTGCTGTTTCTGCATATTAGTGAAATCTTCAAATGTAAGCGTCCTCACAGGTGGTCTCCAAAAGGCATATGTTTCCATGATCGCCTCCAGACCTGTCCTGTTGAAGAGAATGGAAAAGGGTCAAGACCAGAAGTGAGGACACAGAGACGACAATAATAGGGAAGCAATGGATGACTGAAAAAATGTTTAGGAGGAAGATATGAGAAGAGAGCTATAGAACAGCAATGTAGAAAAGACATAGTGTCAGATCAAACCACTGCCTCTTAAAAAAAAATAAAAAAAGAGCGGCTTTTACTGTGCACATAAATCTGGGTGATGTTTCGTCTCAGCCCCATACACGAATCTCCTTCCTGTGTGATTTACTCCCCTGTACTGAGAGAGGCAGCTCAGCCTCAGGCTCAGCACAGCCTGCACAACACAGCTTCCTTTAGGGACTGCAAGTCTCCGCTTACTCTTGCTTGTTAGGCACACACGCTAATAATACTGACTTTGGCCAGAACTGCACTCCATCACAGAGTAATCCCTCAAAACCAATGGGTCAGGATGAATATAAATAAAATGACTAAATGCACAGCTAAGCGTGCCAACCTGGTATAGCAATGATGATACTGGCCGTAAATTTTAACAAATATATCGATTTAATAACATATGTTAGACAAATGCATGGAGTTTGAGCCTATATTAAAATCTGTTCTGCAGTGTTCATGATCAGGGGATAAATGGAACTGTGGTTACTTAATGTAGAATATACAGCTTTATTACTCAACCAGAGTTATATTTTTTAAACCATAATCTGAATTAAATAAGGATAGATGTGTGAGTAATTATATTTTCTGTCTATAAATATCATACTCTCAAATAATGTTTTCATCTGTATTTTTGCTGCAATGAACATGCTAGTTCATAAATCAGGCCTTCTATTGTTTGAAAAATGAAAAAAGATGTCTCAAATATCTGTGCTGATAATGCTCTCCAGATGGCAGCAGGCTTTCATGTGCTGAGGGTCTGTTCCAGCCTTTCTCTTGTTGTATGTTAATTCAGACTCACATTTTATAGTGATGGAGTGCTCTGAAGAGCAAAGTGAAAAGTATTGTGTTGAAGAATAATTAAAAGAATGAATGAGGATATAGTGAATGAGGATATAGCACATACAGAGACGGAAAAGGGGGATAAAAAAAACAAGTTGCCCAGGATACCTTTATTATAAATCAACAAGGATTTCTTGGCAGGTGACGGAGCAGGTGATATTTTTTTGAGACGGCACACAGAAGATTAAAATGCATCTCCAGAGGATTATTTTCATATTCAAGGCAATACTTGAGAAATATGTTTATTTGGTCAAACAGTGTGGTGATTACAATGGAAGGATTGGTTACATAAGTACTCATGAATATTTACCTGTTTCTCCCCGAGTCCCGGAAACCTTTAGCAAACGGGTTGCGGTCAATCTTTAGTCGGGTGATCTGCGAGATAAAAAAAGAATTCAAAGTAAGGCAAGAGCAAAATAAAATGAATCAGCATAGCCTTTCAACAGAACATTTCATTCCTTGTTTTTACTGGTCTTTGCGAGGTCGACCACTGTGATACAGACCTGTTGGTTTTGATACGCTGTGACTGTGGTGAAAACAGTTTCAGGGAAGCTGAAAGTCTTCACTCCTTCCCCAGTGGGCACTGGCTTAGTAGGAGAGAGCTCACTGCTGAAGTCTTTCCGGATCACATGAACGCGTGGTTGATACTTGTGCATGGAGTGTAGGATGATCTGGAGGAGGATGATGCAAGTTTATTCATAGTATTTGTTTATTTTATTGTCTGTTTATTTATTATAATAAAAAAATATTTATGTCTGTGTCATATAATGAAGAAATGTAGAGCTGGAAGTGAGCTCATGGTCAACGTTCACTACCACTGTGCTATATCAGCGCAACAGAAGAAGACTCTGTTTCAGCCTTGGGTTTGTTTTTCATTACTTCATTAATCCTAGGGTCAGGCAGACTCCCCTGAACCAGAAAGGTCAAAATAGAGAGAACCGGGAATTGCAAAACAACTTTGTGACAGTAAATGTAATATTCATATCTTCTTGACCTTATATAACTGAACTGCCCAGGAGAGCTGAAGGCAAGACTATACCAGCTACCCTCACAAGAGTCTAACATCAGAGATCCAGAGCAAACAGGACCAAAATCCCAAA
This sequence comes from Hassar affinis, assembly GCA_025674545.1. Taxonomy (NCBI): domain Eukaryota; kingdom Metazoa; phylum Chordata; class Actinopteri; order Siluriformes; family Doradidae; genus Hassar; species Hassar affinis. Next base: position 23,541,273 of record JAOVYV010000048.1, on the reverse strand, counting down.
GCAGCCAACAGTAACAACGAGGGTTGTATTAAGAGTTCAACTATTTGTGTATTAAAAAAAAGAAATTTACAGCAACAGCAAGTGGATTATGTGCACTGATTATGTGCATCAATTTTCTGTAAATCATGGTCATGTTCTATAACCAATATCATAACCAATAAATTACATAAATGAATTTGCTGTTTTGAAAATGAATGCACAGACTTTACATTTTACATGTTAATATAATATAAAATGATTTGTCAGTGATATGAATATTAATGTGAGCATGAGAGAGAAAATGGGAGGTAAAAAAAGGATTGAATTTTTCATCATAGCAAGACATCTCATACAGGACGTTCCACTGTTAACCTTCACCCTGGCTCCAGGCGAACAAAAAATAAAAGTCTCTTTTTATAAGGCTGTGGTAAAAGAAAAAAAGGCGCTTCTCTATTTTCCAGAAAAATACCAGCCCACTGTAGTTCATAACACCCATATGTTTTTACATTTGTCAGAATGGTAGAATGATAGCATCATCGATTCAAACAAAAACATCTCCACATACACAGACGATGCCAGCGAAGCACTACTTGCCATAAACTTGGCATAAAATGGCCATTTTGATCACACAGACTCTGCATCACTGCATCTAAAATCTGGATACGGAACCTCTGTTCGGCTCAGGAACAGAAAGAAAAATATGTCTTTTTTTATTGTGAGTGTCAAAGCTGTTCATATTTAGCAGAAGTTATATTATTCAGGAACTAAAGCTAAAAATCTTATAAAACAAAACTTCTGCGTTCGGCATGCTGATATATCACTTCCATTTTTTTACGCTGCTTTGACTGTGTTACTCATAACCATGACGACATAGCAGAACACGGCGAATATCAGCAAGAGTCGTTTAAAGCTCTTTAAATAAAACCACTCTCTCTGGGCATGTGCACTCAATTGCAAGGAACAACAAAGAACTACATCAGAAAATGCGTAAAACAAAGGCAGATTACCAACAAGATTCGTAAACCACACTTTACATCAGGAACAACATGGGATAAAAAAGTGACTATCACCCTGCATGACATAGCGTGCATATATCACACTGTTCAGTTGTGAAATATAAAAAGCATTAATCAAGTGGGTTTTGACCTGGGAATGATCTGAAAAGCATTTTATTATAGGGAAAACCTACAGATGTCAGGAGAGGCCTTTAGGCATGTGAGCCATCAGCTAGCATTTTATATATTTTATAGCCTAATAAAGTATAGTTAGTTTTTGGTCGCTTGGAGAATCATGTAATATATACAGGACAAAAGCAATTGTAGTAGTGAATAAAACACAGCTAATCCCAGTGCCTGGTAATCCTGGTAATGATGGAGATCTTACTGTAATATGCTAACTTACATGTCCTTGGTCATCCAGCTCATTGTTGGTGAGTTTCAGTTTGTCAAAGCTGACCACCTGTCTCATCCACGTGTCTCCAGAGGCCAGCGAATCCGGATGGATATACACACGTGGGGGTACAGGAGAGTCTGCATTTCCAGCCACCATCCACTTTGAGCTGTGATAAACATACCTGCAAATACAGCGAAGTGATATGAGACGCCTTAATCCAAGCAATACTTTGATCAATTTTATTGTTTTACATAGCCATAATTGATGTCTTAAAATATGAAGCAATAATATAATATTTCCAATAATATATAATATTTCCATCAATGTACTACATCAAAGCTGTCAAAACATCAGTTCTGATAGCTATGTGCAATTTTTGGGTCTAATTCCACCCCTCTCTATTTAGATGTTCTTCTTTATTTGTGATAATTTAGACTCGACACACTACTGTCTAATGCATAGCTGTTTGTCTTTAGTTCTAGTCTTTAGTTCTGAAAGTATTTAGCTGCGGCACCTTTGCCAAAGTTATCAGTCAACCCTAAAACATGAATATAACTCTCATTTCATTCAGTTGTCATGGCTTGGCATCATTAAACATCATCTGTGGCCTCCTTGCATCCTTTTCATTGCAGCCTCCAGCAAACACACGCTACACACACATGCATATACGGATACACGCTTACTTCACATATAACCACATGAGAAATGATGTGCATGGACACATAGGGACATGAACACATTAAAGGAGCACTAAAAAATACCGACACACAAACATAGAAAAGAACAACCCATATGTCTGCACGTACACACACACACACACACACAACCAGGCGTTCTGTAATTTCCTGTTTGGAGTCCTGTTTAGGGTTATGCTCTGTGTAGCAAGGAAAGTGTTAAGAAGGGAGAAACCTTAGCTCCAAACAGAACTGGAAATTTGATTAGTCGTCTTTCATCTCACATAAATCTACCATCTGGCACCAACACAATCAATAAGGATCAGACTTTATGTGACACCCTTTGGAGGTGGTGAGGACATAATCATATTTAAATTGAAAGTCCATATGGAGTCATATATAAACAACAATAAATAGAAAAAAATAGCCAGCACTCTTGCATTATCATAAAGCTTAAAAATCTACACACAAATCCATACACGCACACACACACAAATACAAGCAGCAAGATAGAAAACAGAGTAAGTAAGAAACAAAACATACAGGGCTTTTCTCATTGTATAGTGACAGAGCACAAATGGTCATGTACAGCTATACACAGATGTAAAGGGTATTTTCTATTTCTCAGCTGTCTGCCACATTAAAGAAAAAAGGAAAATCAAGAAATATATAAAGGAAAACTTAGCAAATCTAGTATAACCTCAATCGTCCACAGAAAAGGCAGTGTGCCTAAGTAAAGTGTGTAAAGTCCAATAAAGGCTGCGTTTCCAGACTCCAGACCTCGAGACGGATAAAGCATTCCAGTGACAGATTTGCGCTCTATTTGAAAAGCCTTGTGGTAAATTCCCCAGCCAGAAAGAAAATCCCATTTAATTTTACAAGATCTTTTGACTTCTAAAATCCTCCATGATATTTGAGGACCCTAAATGGCTCTCTTCAAGCACTCTACCATGGTCTTTAAATGACTGTGGTTCTATTTTGAGTGCACATGCAACATTAATTTAAATGTAATTGAAATTTGAATAAAGACAACTATTAAAATGAACAAATGGCATGTTCCCATTGTCAGGATGCCATTGGTTTTACAGTAAGGTACTAGTTTAACTAACCCAGACATTATTTGTGTGACCCTTTTTTTATAATACTGTGCATTAAATATTGTTTATGTTAGTACTTCATATTAAGCTAAAAGAAACTTAAAATAATACCAATGAAGCATCAATAAAGGTATTCCATGTCTTCTAATTTAGATTTGGCACAAAAGGATAAAACAGAACTGAAATGTAGACAATTTCACACCAGTGTGAGAGTCCTGAAACACAGGGTTAGGATTTCAAACCTTTTGCCAAAAGATCTTTAGTTTAACGTTATAAATCCCTAATTATTCTCTTTTTTCTCCCAGGATATTCACTGTGGTTTCAGATTTTCCAGATGTTAATCCAGTTTACTACATTAAATTGTTTCAACAATACATCCATGGACTAAGATGACTTTAGTCAAAAAGTAATGGAGGACGATTATATTGCGTTTTTTTTCCTGCAAATTAAGCAAAGAAAATTAATTCTGCTACATATTATTATGCCTTTAATAGTGCATATATATATATATATATATATATATATATATATATATAAAATGTGCATATTTAAGAACACTTTTGATTGTTATTTAATTAAATATTTAAATTAAAAATAATTTTTAATAATTTTATATTTAAATTAAATACTAAACCATTGTTAAACAATAAACCATGGTGTGTGCTGATACAGCCACTTAGAAACAGCAGCCCTGTGCCTCTTCATCTTTGCATTCTTCTTTTTTCTTTTTCATCATCTTTTTCATATTATTATTATTATTATTAAAACATATAACTATTGCTTGAATTACCTGTAAACCGGATGTGTAACCATATCAGGTTCAAGATTAAAATAAAAAAAGTCACATACTCTGATAAACACACCTGTATCTCTTGTTGTCCACAGGTACTATGTCCATGGCTATATAATACTGCTGATGTGGATCCAGTCCCACAATTTTAACTCTCATGGCAGGAAACATTCTCCTGTAACACACCAAAATAAGTATCAGTGAAATGAGAAGCCTTTAATAAATATTCAAACTAAATGATATACTTTTTTAAAAAAGTCCAGCATCAGGCGTAATGACCTTCACATCATAAATGGTTATAACACACGTTACAAAACATGATTCAGCTGAACAAGTGAAAGTAATAAGCAGTGCAGCTCTGACACTGGTTTTAAACTGGCCGCCATCGGCACAATTAACTGTCATTGTCAGAAATATGGGTTAAACTTCTGCAAACACGGAAGGCAAGTTGAGCAGAGAACCGAAGGCGAACCAGGCCCGTACTTTACACTTCAAAGTTGTGCCTTTTCTTTTCATTTAAACGCCATAAATCTCTATGTTATAATGAGAAAATATAATGCTGCTTTTTCACCCTGCAGTGAACAGACAGACTTACTGAGGGAACGCTTACACACACACACACACACACACACACACACACAGTTCCTCTTGCTAGTTAAAGTTAGCTTTAGACGGAAACAGGATGCTTGAACGCATTTCAGCATATATTAGGCTACAAATTAGAAATAAACTGGGCATGAAGAACATTACCCTCAAATTGTAGCAGGCCTACTCTCTCACAAATAAAGCTGCCAAACTGTAGCATATCTTTCCTTGTCGCTGAAATCAGCAGGCGGACATGTTTAATAGGCATATATTTACCTGGACAATTGCATACATAATTAGACATATCTAATTCGACGTTATGTACCACTAAAAGCCTATTAAAAGTACCCTAAATTGCTGGGTAGCCTATTTAAACGCATAGTCTGTTGGCAAAAAAAGTAAAAAAAATCAGTTCATGTAAACTGGGTCATTGTCATGACTTTCTTCATTTGTTTTTCGTCAGGTAATATTTAAATAGGCCTAGTCTATCAGTCTAAATCACAATTAGAAATAATACTCTCATTCTGTTAGATGAAGGATCTGATGATTATTGTGTAATTAAAACATAATTTATGGGGAAATGGAACAGCAAACGTGAAATAGTCTGTAAAATACTTTTCAGGGTTGTATTGGCCGTTTGCATGAGCGCCAGTGAGCGCGTTAGTGTTTTCGCCCTGTGGGAAAAGGCGCAACAAAAATCACAACACCTTTTCACACTGAGATGAACATCGGATGGTTAAAAAGTCAGTTCACCTGGAATGATCTGCAATCAGAGCTCCTACTCCCCGCACGAAGCTGGTTAGTTTTTAAACAACGCACTATGTTAGTGTCATTTATCAGGCAGGTTTTCATTTAGTCTGTCGGATCAGGACAGGAACACACTCCAACAGACAGGTTTTCATTTAGTTTGTCGGATCAGGACAGTAACACACTCCAACAGTCTAATGCACTTGATGAAGCTAACGTCGTCGATAAAAAGCAGACCAGAGCAACAATATTCGCCGGAACAAACTAGGCAAAGTTATACGCTCAGTTTGAGTTGGAACTACGACTCGAAATAGCAAGAAAACTAAAAACATATTTGCAGGATATTAATTAAAAGCAGTTCTCGTTTCAGTGTCTCTCTGTTTCTCTGTGTCGGCTTATGGAGTACAAGCGTATGATGAGGACGGCTCTCGCGTGTCCGGAGCCCTCGGCCCCCATGTGTAACACATTAGCACTGCAAAAAATATCACGGCATCGAGTTCGTCCCGTTGCAAAATTACGGTGCGTGTGTGTGTCTGTTTGTGTGTGTGTGTGTGTGTAAGAGAGAGAGAGAGAGAGAGAGAGAGAGAGAGAGAGAGAGAGAGGGAGAGAGGGAGGGAGACTGATCTTCGCGCCTTTATGCCACCCTGCTGTGGTGAAGAAATATGTCTTTAATAATACAAAGTATAATTGATGGTCTTCCCACTGGACGTTTTTTAAGGGAGCTTTTAAGTCGTTTTTCCTTGCAGAAACAATCGTGTGGTATAAAAAACCTAATCACGTCGTTTTTGAAGTAGCACTAACTATGCTGGACGGTTTTGACCTGGTGCTGTACCTTCCCGCCTTGGTGATGATCATTTCCGTGCCGATGTCGTGGAAGCGCTTCCACAGGTCCGCGCACTGCAGCTCCACCTGGATCTCATCCATAGAGGCGGCGGGGTTCAGATCCGCGGGGCTACCGAGCGAGCACGACGATCTCTCCGCCAGCACCTCCCCGTCCGAGCCTGGACTGGCGTCACAATCTGCCAACGGCACCACACAACATAAGCAGGCTTATCAAAGCTACAAGCAAAGAACCGCGACTTCAGGAACAGGCTCGCCAATGCCCGATCATCTGGACTAAGGATAAAAAAAATCTGGTTCAGAATTAAATAAAATGCGATGCTACGTGGTGGAATGAAATGTGTTTGTGCACTAAACGGGCAGCTAGCAAGATAAAATAAACCAGGCACTCTGAATGAAAGAGAGGATCAAATGCAAATGCTTTTTGAGGGTGTTAAAATGGCAATGACAATCTCACATCATTTGACGTATTTCTGTTTAAAAATTTCCTCATTAGATTAAAAAAGAAAAAAAGTTAAGCGGATGTGTAGGCTAATGAAAAGGAGCAGAATTGTGGGGGGATTGGTGTCGAGTATGATACTGGCATTTTATTTCGTATAATATCCTAAGCTGTTAATGCACTAATTCTTAGTCTAAATTTGACAAATCACGCAACTAAATAGAGCAGTCAACGAGATGTATATGCGTTAACACGAAAGGTCTACCATTATATTTTATTATTTAATTCGTCTACGCTTTTTTTTAAACCCAGGACTATTTATTCAATGGTTTACTCAGATTTGGCAATAATTGTAGATTTTTTTTACTGTTAGCTACAAGTCTTTTTGGTGCATTTTATTTCTAAAGTCACCATGCACAGAGACTATTCACACGAGTGAGATTGCTTTGGCAGCACTCGCAATGCAAATAAGGCAACACGGTCGCAGAGCTGCAGAGAGATTGGGCACCAGCCAGCAACGCTGGCTTCATAACTCTCTGCACACAGGAGACAGGCTCCTAAAGCTCCATGCCGTGGCCTTGACTTAAAGAGAAACATTTTATTGCCTTCCTGAAACCATTTTCCTTATCAGCGTCTTGATGTCTCTCCACTTCTCACAAGAAGGAGCGCTGTAGGACTGTCCGTGGATGTCCATGAGTCCCAGAGGGATCACCTCCCGCCAAACCAATCGCATGGTAGCGTTTCACTAGAGCTGTCATCAGCTCCTCGTTTCCACAACACGAGCTCGCCTCTCAGTCAATATCATTGGTCTACACGGTATAACGGTATGAGAGATCCACTACAATGAAACCAATTGAAAACTTTGTAAATGCTTTTTTAATGGGAGTTTATTGACATCTGCTAAACTGTGCTCGTAGATTCATCAGATATTTTAATATGCATGCAGAAGGCAGTTCTCGCCCATAGATAACAATGATTTGAATAGTCACGTGTTCAATAATTACGTAACATTATGCTGAGTTACTACTCCAACAAGGATGGTTTTCAACAACAAATACTTTCTCGGTATGAAATCGATCTGAGGCCATGAACGGAACATTTAATGCACTAAGAAGGACTTTAACTTGGGTATGAGGCGACTCACTAAGCATGAAATGTTAGAGTAACCCAATGCAGCAGGAACAGAAGCACCTGTTTCCGCTGGATTTAATTCAATCCCACGTGAAAGGAAGGCAATAAAGTTAAAGATTAAAAGTCCTTTTTAAGCATACACATCTGTCGCCTTTCGTTATAAGTTTCTCTCAATAAGACTCAAAGGGGCAACAGAGATCAGATTATTTATAGATAAACCCGAGGACACATATGATGTAGTGAATAACCTCACACGCAGACACCAAGGAGAGCAAACATTTTCCATAGTCCTGTTCAAAACGCGCTATGTTCTGTGTCAAACTTACTTAGCCTTACATTTACATTTTCTCATGTAAAACTGAAAGAAAAAAATACAGGTCTATATATTTTTCTATAGTTATACATTTCTTTTATGTGTTATTTTCTATATCTGTAATAAACATGAAAACTAAGTTTAAGAGATCGAGTGAACCGAAATTAAATAAATTAAAACATCTATCTCTTATTCAGGTGTTCACGCTCTTGGCACATACACCTGACATCATTCCAAATATGGAAAAGTGTATTTCTTTA
>JAOVYV010000048.1:23513805-23532702 GCA_025674545.1 Hassar affinis | reverse complement strand
GTGAGTGTGTGTGTGAGTGTGTGTGTGTGTGTGTGTGTGTGTGTGTGTGTGTTTGTGTGTGTGTGTATATATGTATGCAAGTATGTGTGTGTGGCATCGAATTAAATATTTTATATTTGTAGAAATAAAAAAATCTATTATAATTATATTATTAAAAAGTATCAACTACAAGAATATCCGAATAATGCTAAAATGAAATAACGCACTATATAGGCTTCACTTATACTTATACTTACATATATTTTTCGACAGGCTATATAGAAACCATTATACACGCTTACAAGGGACTTAATTTACTCTACTTTGATCAACAGTACAAAAACGGAGCCGCAGGAATTACTGTATACGAAATGTATGGACAGTGTGAAGGAAATTACACACACCATGAACACACGAGCTTTACATCAGTATCGCTTTTGCCGTGTAACCTTAGCAGCTTATTATTCAATAAAGGTTTTAAACCTTTAGATGTGACAGCCGGTCCTGATTTCCGCGCGCTCTGGCTGTAATATTGTTTGTCCAGAGCGACCCGCGCGCGCACGCCACAACATTACCAAGACCGATATTAGGCTACCTGTTTAATATCCATCAAAAATGTTAGATCATCCTCTCAGGATCTAAAGCAGGTACTTTATTCTCCACTACATAGTATGTAGTTTAGTGCAAAAACGCTTTCTTCAGAGTTTTCTTAGGGCTTCATGATCTCAGATTATCAGTCCAGTTATCCATCTCCATGAAAACACTCAAGGCCACAGAAAGTTTAAATAGAATATATGCAGCGTAGATCCAGTAGATAAAATCCATCAAAACGCACGCATTTGCAATGAAGATAAAATGTGAACGTGTCTTTAAAAAGTCTGATTATTTTTCTTCTTTTATAAACGACAGGAAATGTAATACATCTAGTCAACACACTGGGTGATTTTTGAGGCAGTTAAATAGTCTAAGACAAGTAGTATTACTTTATTACTTTAAGTAGCCTATACTTGTCTAAATTAAATAAAAAAACACTATCTTTTAACAACTAGAGCGCAATTTGTCCTTTATTCTCAGCTCACCAGAAGCCTTGAAGGTGTCTATTCATCTCTTTTAAATAGACGCTTGAAATAAATATACACAAAATAGCCTACTGAAGTAACGCTCTCTGAATCCTAACTCTTTAACCGTGGTTTAAATCCAAGTTGAGTCTGACATTTTGTAAAGAAAAAAATCTTGTTGATGTGCCGTGGTAGTCCATCTCAGTGGCGAGGCTAATCAAGTGATGACTGGAGCTGCAGCTGACCGACGTATCAGTTTGGTTCGAAAACAGGCCTCCAGACAGACAGACAGACAGGCACTCACACACAAACACACACACACACACAGACACCTGCAGTCACACTCCCTAACACTTGGATGGACACATTGGACTGCTACTGATTACAGAGGCTCAGTCTCGCCGTCACTGCGAGTCGGGCGGAAATAAAAAACTTCTGTTAAGACGGGTTAAGACGGGTTTTTGGGGTGACGCGTTTAATCAAAGTGCACAGCAATTTCAGGACATTAAAGGAATGAGAGTAACTTAGTAATAAAGGCCCACTAGCGTTAACTGAGGCCTGAAATAAATTCTCCAAAAGCATCGCATCCCGATTTTCATCATAATGAATCATTGCCAGCAAAAGTTATACTACTTTTGGCAAGGCATGGGCTTTAACAAATAATAAACATTCTGAAGAAAGGCAGCTTATGTTGTTAATGCTGAAGATATGCTCTGTATATACAAAATCAAAGTTTGGGTACAATAACTAAACATGATCTCTCATAATTAGTTTTTAAACTAAGAAATCCGGCATTTTGTATATTGCAGCCATTCAACAAATGTTCAGCAGAGATTTTCATATTCCACTCTATTAGTTTTACTTATTCAGATTTGTTTTTCATTTCGTAATTTGTTTTCATACTTACTTGTAGGTCATTTAAGTAAGAAAGTGTTCAGGCCAAACATTTTTGCGGATTTTTGTTAATACAAGTTATTGTAATTCATCTTGTAATTGGCTTGTAATAACTATTTCTAAATTGTGTTTCTCGTGCAGACAAAGTGTCCATGAACATCGGTGTTAGACAAGAGAACCGTACGGAGCGCATGAGGAACATACAGCCCGCCGTGGTAAAGGCGTGATTGCGCACTAACCCGGGTCAATATCCAGGCACTGACTGGCGTCTTCTCCGTCTTCCAGCTGTCCGTTGCTTGCGAGGTTTTCCATAGAGAGCTCGAGAGCCTTCTCCTCCCAGCCCCGGAGCTTCCGCTTTTTGTTCGTGCCGATCAGGGCCTCCACCGAGAAGGCGTGCGCTCTGGAGCTCAGCGCGGCGGCCGATCGCCTCCTCTCGCTCATCTCTCCCACGGCAAATCCAGCCGAGAGTGAATCTTAACAGCGCTTTCCGAAAGCACCAAGCGCAGGGTTGGCGCACACACGCACAATGGTTGTACAAGTTCAAAAAGTTCTCCAGTGACAAAAATAATCCAAATGAACATCTAATTCGCAAGTTTAAAGATCCTGGACACGTGCGAGGCCATTCCTAAAGTGCTTCTCACCTCTCTCCGAGCTGTATTTTGCTCATATATCTTCTAGTTTTGTGTGGCTCCACTTTCTACTCCTCTACCCCTGCGACTTTCTTTCTCCTCTCTGATTGATACTCGCTTCTGGAGAACTTTTTTCGAAGCGTCGAGGGCAATCCTCTAACTCCCTGTCAAACTCTGCTCAGCCAATCACACACGCGGAAGCATCACGGGCCAAAACGCGCTGTCCAATCAGAAAGGAGGGCAAAAACACGTCCAGGAGCAGTAGATTTCAACCGGGCCGCCGTTCAAATCGGAATATTTAATAGCGATCATCCGCAAAAATATGGAAAAATAAGGAATTGTTTTGAAAGTGCTGCTGTCGATTGTTTAAAGTGCTATTAAAATAATGGTGACCATTCAATAGGTATCGGTTTCATACTTGAGTCGTCTAATAACATTTCACGTTAATGTTGCGCTGGAATCTCTTCTGTATGGCCAGGCTGCATTTACCACATTACAGCCTATTTATTAAGGGGAAAACAATCACCTTTAGCAGTCTATGATTAGTGCAGGACATCCAGTATTAAATTCTGTGCGATTATTAATTTCAGATCATTTTATCCATTACGTTTGAACATAGTGATTTTACTCGTTATATATCAGTCGACTTACCTATCCAGTGCAGATCGACTGTCATAGATAATTTTCTTTTCATTCTGACACTAAGCAAAAAATGACATTAAGCTGCTCGAATATTTACCCAGTTAACTGTGGGGTTAAAACTGATTTTACGAGAAAACAGATGGCCCAGTAAGTGTTAGTGATTTTTAAAAGAGTCAACTTAATCTAAACGCTGAACTCTTAAATTACACTCTAGTCTGATTAAAATGTACAAGAAATCATAATTAAAACAGTAGGCAAAAACATTCCGCATGGGCTAAATATAAAATGCGCATTTAGACATCCACTTAACATTCGGTAATAAGTCTTTATTCGTTATAAAACATCAGCTAATAGATACATAGATTAGGAAGTATAACTTCCTTAAAAATAGGCTATTTGATCCCATCGATTAAACCGAGTATCCACATTAATCATTATTCATTTCCCAATTACCGTAACAAACAGGCGAATAGGCTGATACTGATTTCTAATCCATATAAATAAAATATGATGCGGTAAGATGCGCGCAATGTTTAAGCATCGCTCCTACTTGGAAAACATCTAACTTCATTCGATTTTAAAATTAAACATCGATTTAAAGCAAAATGCCCCTGAAAAAAAGAGAATAAATGCATGAAACAACAACAATAACAACAACAATAATAATAATAATAACAATAACAATAATAACAATAACAATAATAATAATACGAAATGCGGCTACTCTGCACACAGAACCGCTGTTTCAATGGATATTGTAAAAAAAAAATCGTTACACTATTTAAATAGATTTTTTTGTACCGGCTGGAAATTGTAGACTTAAGGGGTGTTTCAAGAGGAACTTTACGCTTTATGGCCTCTAACGCGTTCGTCTGGTCAAAATTAATCCTGTATATTACTAACTAACCTGTGAGGCTGTACAGTGCAAAACGAGCAGTGCCAGAAAGACAGCCGCAACTCACCTGCCCAAAACTAGAGAATCCTATTTCCAGGGAAAACCCATATCTCTAAGGAATATTAAGCAACGATGCAGTCTAATGAAAGTGAGATGTTTTTGTGTGTTGCAATGCTGAGTGCAGCTTTTACAGTGCCCCCTGTCGTGCCAGTCAGTTAGAGAACCTAACGCTCTGTGTGCTTTACAGACAGGACCCAGCACATACTGCAGAAACACACAGCTAAAGCACAGTTAAACAGCTAATCAGGGCTGCACGATTTATTTTATACGAAAAATGAAAAATCTCAGAGATTCCGATAGACTAAAGTAAAGGGTTAATATTTAATTAATAGAAACTTGAATTGTATCCACGTCTTCACAGGGAACAATCAAACAGACGCACAAAATATTATCACGTAATAAACCAGAAAAAGGTGCGAGAAATGTGCAAACCATGATTTAACTTCATTTTAAAGACAGAACAATTCTAGACAGCACAGAACAAAACGGTATGTTGTTGCTGTCGTTATAACACATGTAATAAAAATGCAGATTAACTTCCTAACCTTAAATCATATTATATGGGCGCGTTTTATTGCACGGGTATAGTCGGATCCTTTTTTGTGAGACAAGCTATTTTCAGCAACAGCAGGACATTTCTGTACAGCCCTTCACTACCTGTACATTTTGCAGACTGTAATAAAGGGATGTGGGGTGAGTAGCCGTCTGCGCCGAGCGTAAAACCCCCTTTGATTCACTACACTGGACAAGGGAGCAGAGCAGAGGGCAATTAATCGCAAAGTAAGATTTCCGCACCACACCTGCACCGCACCGAAACACACACTTTTATTTATGGCTGCTATTTCATTTACTATTTTTAAGATATTAAGCAGAATATATGGGACAAGTAAGAATAACATTTACTTAAAGGTCTTTTAAATATAGTCTGCTTTTCCGTTCTTTCCGCACAGAACCGAATTAAGGTGCATACTTCTTGTGACTTCTCTCACCACCAAAGCGAAAGTGAACCACAGGATAAGGGCGTTATTCCTGATTTACAGTCTTATCCATTGTTACATTAGTACTGCTGAAACGTTAGGCTATATAGATCACCTGCTACTGAGATTTACACTAATACAGAAGTCCAGAAAGACCACGTGTTAACTCTTTTTTTTTCCTCAAGGAAACAAGAAAAATGTGTCATGATCTCAAGAAAACACCTTTTGTTATCTTGAGATTACGAGAAATAAAATGTCCTTCCTGGACTTTTGTACAGCAATTCAGGGTTTTTTTGTTCATTGAAAGCTTTGTTTAATATATAAAACAGTTTTTCCTTAACTAGAATTCTTGCTTCACAAGTTTGAACCCTCTTCCCGGACCAAATAAGACAACATATCTATATGCAAAAATGACAACCACGGTCCAGTTTTACATTGGTTCTAAAGTGAATAAAAGTCTGAAGATGTGCCAATGAAGCAGAAAGGACTGGTATATTATCCTTACCACCCCCATCATTCCACCAGTATGCGTAAAGTCTGTCCAATGTTACCTTTTCTTACCAATTCTTCTTAGTACTGTGCAAAAGTTTTAGGCAGGCGTGAAAAATGCTGCAAACTAAGGATGCTTTCAAAAAGGGAAATGTTAATAGTTTATTTTTTCAATTATCAAAGTGCAGTGAATGAACAGAAAAGAAATCTAAATCAAATCAATATTTGGTTTGACCACCCTTTGACTTCTTGATGCTGAAGATAGTTCTTAATGATATTGGCTGTGTGTTTGGGGACGTTGTCCTGGTGCAGAATAAATTTGGGACCAATCATACGCTTCCCTGATGGTACTGCATGATGGATAAGTATCTGCCTGTATTTCTCAGCATTGAGGACACCATTAATCCTGACCAAATCTCTGACTCCATTTGCAGAAACGCAGCCCCAAACCTGCAAGGAACCTCCAACATGCTTCACTGCTGCCTGCAGACATTCATTATTGTACCGCTCTCCAGCCCTTCAGCAGACAACTGCCTTCTGCTACAGCCAAATATTTAAATTTTTGACACATCAGTCCAGAGCACCGGCTGCGATTTTTCTGCACCCCAGTCTGCATCCTATGTTTTCATGCATAGCTGAGTCGCTTGGCTTTGCTTCCATGTTGGAGGAATGGCTTTTTGGCTGCAACTCTTCCATGAAGACCACTCCTGGCCAGACTTCTCCGGACAGTAGATGGGTGTACCCTTGCCTGTTTCTTTGTGCTTCTTCAAAAGACCTTGAAAAATACATCCCCAAAACCCTGCTTTGAAATCTTTGTCTGGGAGAGTCTTTGCTGATGTAGTGTTCCTCACCCAGTTTAAAGCTCCTACACAGCTGTTTATGTTTCAGTTAATGACTGTGTTTCAACCTACATGTGAAATTGATGATCATTAGCACCTGTTTGGTATATCTGGTTAATCATAGACCTGACTATAATCCTACAAAATCCCTGACTTTGTGCAAGTGTACTTATAAGAATTGATGCTGGTTTGAAGGCAAAGAGTAGTGACACCAAATACTGATTTGATTTAAATTGCTCACCAACTTTGCATTTTGTAAATTGATAAAAAAAACAAAAAAAACAATTATTATTACTGTGCATATTGTGGACTTCCATTTCCTTCTGTGTGATATGAGAGATGTTTGTGTATTGAGAGCTATCTTATTTATGAACAAAGGAGTATGAATCAAATAAATAGAAAATCAAACATGACATTACAAAATATAATGTGACGACATCTATAAAATCCCATTCACAACGGTATATCCACCTGCAGCAGACTGGCATCTGACACTCAGCAGAAGCCCACCAGTTTCCTGACCTCCTGCATCACTGGGGCAGCCAGACTGCGGGCTTTCTCTGCTCCCATGGCTAACAGACTCTCCAGGTGGCTCCTGTCAGCCTTCAGTCTCTGGATCTCCTGCCTGATGGGCTCTATTCTCTGTACCACAGCTTCTGCCACCACAGTCTTGTAATTGCCAGTGTCCAGCCCTTTGGCTAACCTGACCACATCCTCCACAGTCTGGCCTGAGACAGCAGCATGGATGGACACCAGATTGGCTACACCTGGCCGTCCCACGGGGTCAAAGGTGACCTCAGATGTGAAATCAGTCACAGCTCGGCGGATTTTAAATACTATGTCGTCAGGGGTGTCGGTAAGGAATATGGTGGCTAACTTCTGTGGGTCTGACTTGGACATCTTAGAGGAGGGATCTCTTAAAGATTTCACTTTTCGTGTAGAACCTGACAGGGAAAGAGCAAAGATCACATCAATGCTAAATTGTAGCTCTGAATACACAGTCAACATAAATGCATTAAGTTCAATATTATACATTGGAGATTCATTTTGAAACAAAATGGTCTTTGGGATGAATCAATCGTTTTGTAAAACCTTCTTCTTCACCCCAGTGGTGTCATGACACAGATGAATCATGATTGCTGATACTTTGTCATAGTGTCTAATAAATAGCATGCTGAGCAGTTCTCTGCTTTGGTACTGGCAGTGACATATAGGTCGAGTTTAGAAACAAAATGAAACCAGAGATTTTTTTATATCAAGTCATAAATAAACAAAAAGAAGACCAGTGATCCAGACCAAGTTCCCATCATTACCCGATCAAAATTAGGTGGAGAAATAACCAATCTATTATCCATCCGTTATGCTGAAAGAAGAGGAAGGAAAAAGTCCTTTAATCAAAGTGCCATGGCGTGCATAATTGGTTTCACATTGTGTTCGTATGACGCAGATAATTGGAGAGCATAAAAGAGGTTCCAAGAAGAGCTTGTCCTGCTGCTATTTTAACGTAGCCATCTGACTGACCAAGTAAAAGGATACAGTTCCCCGTATACGACTGATTGACTGTGCATGCGTGCATGTGCACACACAGATGAAACCCACACTGCTCACGTCACTGAGAGAAACATTAAGCACACATTTTATTAGTGCTGACTACATATGTTCATGTTCACAGAGTCACTGTGTGATTAGTCTTAAAACTCTTCTGCTTTTAAGTATGTTTCAACCCGATGCTGTAAGGGGGAAAAAGAAAAACAGGTTATTTTACTGAAAAAAAAAATCAGTCACTTACTAAGTAGTGCACGAGGCTCAGGGAAAAGTTCTCCATATTTGTTGTTGAAGATACGGGCTAGATCTTGGGCTAATTCTAAATGTTGGATCTGATCCTCCCCTACTGGTACATATGTGGATCTGCACATAACATTAATAGTCAAAATCTTACTCGGTCACCAGCACTAATTACACCGTGTACAGCAAATACAACAGGTCATACTTGTAGAGCAATATGTCTGCAGCCTGCAACACTGGGTAGGTATACAGACCCACACTTCCTTCACTCTTCTGCTTAGTCTTCATCTAAGAGGAGAGGGAGAGAGGGAGAGAGGGAGAGAGAGAGAGAGAGAGAGAGAAGTAATAATAATCCATGTGGATAAAAATACACAGATGGAAAAAAATAGAAAGGCAACCCCAACACATTGAAACTCCTGGTAGAACTGTCTATTTGTTCATCTGTACAACAATCTCTCTCTCTTTCACACGTTAACACATGCAGGCTGCATTCAAAGGCCGTTTTCCGCCACGTTTAACATGCACTCAGCTGTTGAGTAAACAGCAAGGCCTTTTCCCTGCAGCGATGAGAGGCTGCTGCCTGAGCATTCCGACACACACACACACACACACACACACACACACACACACACACACACACACACAATAAAAACTGAGTTGTGCTTCAGGAAAGTCAGACACCTCTCCATCCCTGCCAGGTGCAAACACACAGTACAGCAGATTCTTATGAGAACACAGGGAAAACCCAAACATCAGACCCGGCACTAGACATGATCCTTATCTAGCCTTTTATGTTTTGACATTGAATAAAGAAATCTAAAGAAGGATTTTAAATACAAGTAAGTCTTTGCTGAGCATGCAGAATCATTACCTTCCACTGAGGTAGGTGGCGCAGGCGAGGCATGCTGGTCAGGCAGCCCAGGATCCAGGAGAGCTCAGCATGCTCCGAAACCTGCACAGGACAGAATGTGTTTCATTAAAGCTCATGCAAACACCACAGATAAAAACCAGCATGCATTTACATCCAGAATGCTTTCATCAAATCCTACTGTGTATATTCACATAGTGGAATAAATCTTGTGGTAACCCTTCTGCATGACTGCGACGAGTACAACATACAGACACACATGCATGCATACACAGAGACACACAGACAGACACATGCAAACACATACATACACACACACAGATGCCGAGCACACAAACAAAGATGCCATACACACACGGACAAGGCATGCCTCCCTACAGGTGACCCGTAAGGACTCTCTCTCTCCCTCATCTGGCCTAATAACACTAATGCCATTAAATCGGCCCATCCTCTGGGGCTTAAAGAACACTGACATTTAAAGAGATTTTTACCTCATGCTAAAACCATGTGAGAGAACTCTCATGCAGGGCTTTTGGCGGTGTACATCTTGCCAAAAACTCCAGCGGAGAGAGGAAGAAAAGAAGCACTAAACCCTTCTGCTTCAGAGAATTAAAGTTTATGGGGGCTGGCGATGTGGCCGCCATCTCCCTCGATTACAAAAGGATTCTAAAAGACCCTGATGTAAACCGTGGCAGGAATGAACATTAAGAGCAATTTAACACCATACTGTGAAGTATTTGTTTTAGCCAAGCTGATATATGAGAGAAGGTGTAAGAGGGGAATGACCGAAGAAAATGAAATGACTCCATTTACAAACACAAAACAGCAGAGGGTAAATCGGTTACTGTCTGCATGCAGCACAGCACTCTGCAACTCTGCAACACACTTACATAACTTGTGAAAGAAAGAGTGAGCGAGTAGGGCTCCAGAGTGCAAAACATAAATATTGATTATTCTTCATCCATATCAACATTCAATTGAGATGAGAGGGTGCATTTTATATGCACTTAGATTTATGGGCCAGTTTTTGAAACTCTAAACTGACAGAAATATTCACATAAATCTCACTCACTGGTGTGTGGATATTATTCCCGTAAAATGGGAGTAACCTTAACTAACACACACACACACACACACTTTAGATCTGACTGATTTCAGATTGTCACCATTTTTTTCAATGAAGTCAAGTGTTTTTTTTGGACAGCACTTTTATTTTTACATGTGGAACAGTCCTGTGCTAGTGTGTTCAATGGGAGGTCTTTAGCTCTGCCAAGATATGTGGCATGAAGTTAAACTGGAATAAAAACAGAAGTGTGGGAGAGAGTGTGTGTGAGAGTGTGTGTGTATAAGAATACCATGCAGACAGAACGTAACCCTACTCATCCACTCACATTGTCTCTCAACTTCTACCATGTCTTATAAGCAGACACACACACAGCTATCTGAAAGCAAGCTATCTGAATGCGCCCGAGCTCATCTTTGAACTAAGGTTAGACTGAGATTTTTTAAAACTGAGCTGCTGCACGCTGTAAGTCTATTATTATCGTCTCTGCTTACTGCGTGTGGCTTTCTTTGAAGTAAATGATGGAAATGGTTTTGAACATTTTTACTGACTAGGGAATTTGTTGCGCCCAGAGTTAAGATAGGTATCAGTGTAGTTAAATAAGCATGGAAACAAACCTCAATCAAATAAACATTTACTGATGGCAAGGATTCCCGCTGACTCCTGAATGGTGAGCATGATGAATGAATCTCAGGCCGTTTCTTGCATGACATCAAACCATTTATCATTTACTTGTCGAGTTAAATCTAAATAAGTAATACAAACAACAAAAAAAAAGCATCTAGATGTGGAGGGAAGATGGTGTAGCCCACATGTTCTGACATCAGTGCTGCTGATGTTCTTTAATAATAAAAATACTAAAGTGAGTTTGTCTCATATTATAGTATCATAACAAGCTGCTGTGTTGCACAGAGACGTGTGTGTGTGTGTGTGCGTGTGTGTGTGTGTGTGTGTGTGTGTGTGTGTGTGTGTATATGCGTCTCTGACCACAGACTGCTGGAAAAGGATCGAGCGTGTGGGGTCAATGCCACAGGCCAGCAGGCTGGCTGCCATGTCCAGGATGTTGTTCTGTAGTAACTCTGGGTTCTGAGGTTGGGTGATGGAGTGCAGATCAACGATACTGTACAACACTGAGCTGTAGTTATCCTGTATGGCCACCCAGCTCTCCAGAGCACCAAGGTAGTTTCCCAGGTGAGGAATCCCAGTGGGCTGGATTCCTGAGAACACACGCCCTTCAGGGAGGCCCTACAGAGAGAGTGAGAGAGCGAGAGAGAGAGAGAGAGAGAGAGTGAGAGACAGAGAACGAGGGCAGAGGGTATAACTGTAAATATGAGCCAATACAATAACACTGTGGTTAAGATCAAATACAGGCACAAGAAAGAATATTCCTGACCCATATACAGATGACACAGAAATGCCAAAAGATACATTAGAAAAACATACTGGGAGAAACTGAGCAAAAGAGGAGAATATAAGAAAATGAAAAGAGAGGAGGTGAATAAGGAGGCACCTGCACCCACTACATATAGAAGCTTGGGAAATACAGGGAATTCTGCAAAACGGTTCAGGCCTGTTATCATAATGAAAAATCTGAAGTGTGTCTCACAAACAGAGTGTCTCGCACTGGTGAAGGGAGCAGCAGAGCCAGAGCAGCCTCTGGCCAGTGAAAACACACTGTCTCTACCAAGTCAGAGTGTTTTAAAATGTGCTTGTTTAAGAGCGAACATTCCCAGTAGAGACACAAGAAAAGAAAGCTACAGAAAGAAAAAGACTGGACATTATACACTGTACAGCTAATTGGGAAAACCGATTTCAAAAAATACACAGACTGGGAATGGGGTTCCTCCTTTTCTCCTTTGTTCAACGGAAGAGGCACTTTCCAGCTAATGGATCTCTGGGTAAATATCTTCCTGAGTGAGCCAATTTGGAGTCAGGTCTGGCACTGCTTACTAAGGGAGTGCCAGGCTAAGCAGCTTGATCCCATGTAGTCGTGGCACTCTGCCCATCCCTCAGCACAGTGAGCTGAGGTGAAGAGGGCACAGGGAAAAGTAGAGGGCAACTGCAGACTTACCAGCACAAACAGAAACAGAACTCCATTCTGCACTTTTTTATGTATCAAGTATCATTTAGAAATCTACTGATGCTCACTGTGACTGATCTGATGTCATTTCTTGCATTATTATTTTTAGGAAGTCCATTCCGCTGCTTTATCCTGATCATGGTCATGGGGATGAATCTCAAGAACACTACATTAGCTTCAAGTCTCTACATTAAATGACATGTTATGACCTGTTGAAAGTCTGATATTACACTCCGATTCAATAATATTTTGGCTCAAGGCTAGTCTCGATCTCCCCGCATATGACAACTAATGCAGAGTTCTTAACCAGCCAGGCTGAAGAAAGACAAAGCTTACTAATGCTATAGAGAAGTGAGCAGTGATTGCTCAGAGGCCTGGATGCAGAGGGCCTCTCGGAGGTGTCAGGAGTGATTTTAGGGTGTACAGCATGAGTCTGGCTAATGTGTGTTCTCACCTCACTCTGACAAACCAAATGCATGTTTCCCTTTCCCCTACAGGCAGCTATTAACCTCTCAGACATGGTAATGTGTCATTTGAGGCAATCAAGCATAAGCTAAAACAAGGCTAACCCCAACTACCGAAGGAATAATCATACTATCAGACCTCAAATCTACCAACACCTAGACTTCGCTGAAACTTTATGAAAAGGGCAAAAAGTGCTGCCTTTGCTAAAGCACTGCTATACAAAACATTGGTAACAATTAGGTTAAAACTTCACATGCCTCAACCACCGTGTCCCTGCAATGCTGAATGCCAGAGCTGCAGGGGGGGTAGAAACGTATTCCTAACAAGCCTGTGTCTCTCATTATTTATATCACTGACCCGTCTAAGAACTTGGGAGAACTTGCCAGGTGCTATTTCTCTGATGGGGAAATGTTCAGAGGTGTTCACACTGAGAGTGGACCAGATGCAGATGGAAACTCGCATTCCCCTGAAACGTGCTCTTTCCTGTTTTCACACTTTTTTTTGCTTTTGTAAGCTCATTAACATTAATGGCGCTCCTTCTGAGTCCTCAGGCTTCGACAGACAGGTGCGGTACACACGGTTCCTGTACATTCACCTCAGAGCGTCATAGCTCATTACGCTGCTTCTCTTCCTCATGTCCTTAGAAACAGGCAGTGGTGAACTTCCAGCATCTTGACAAGTAAGGAATTATAAACTACTACTCAAGAAGTCAAGACAAAGCAAATGCTGTAGAACAGGTAAAATAGTGTACGTGGAGATGCCAATTTTCAGGCACTGCAAATTGAAAACCAAAATATGGACCACCTTCTGACTGTTTTGTCATCCCACCTGCCTGGCTGAGTACAATGCCTGGCTCAATTATTCTTTCTCTAGCTCCATTTATCGAGCTAGACATCAACTCTACAGGTTTAAATAGCCAGACATGCACTTTCCATTGCCTCCATATCTTACTGCTAGTTCTGACTGAACGAGTCACTTCCTTTCCCTCGGTTTTTGTTCCTGATGACACATGGCAGGTTTATAGTTGTAACTTTGTGTGTTCTCTCCTCGTATTTTACACAGACAGGCATGACGCTGCTGTACCGGAGCAGGTGATGAAAGTTTTCTCCACCAACATCTAGCACATGGCGTATGCATTAGCCTGTACCGTGTGTAAGTGTGTCACACCGACACATTCGAAAAAATCCAGCGTTTTTAAACTCGTGCAGCTCATTGAAAGACTTGTCCCCGACATAATGTACATATTTACATTTACACTGTGTGTATACTGTACATACAAGCTGTTTGCACACTCGCCTGCTGCACAGAGATTTCACAGCAGTCAGAGCAAGTTTGTTTACAATCAATCATTCATCCTACATTTCCAATAAAAGAGAAGTCCAGAGGACAGTGTAGCGTTTCAGTTTCATCTGTAATGCATGGCTCATTTCCACACACTGAAGACACTGGAAACATTAGCAACAGGGATGGAAAAGCAGCGTCAGAACCACCACTATGCAAACAGTATAAGCTCCAAAAACAGCTCCTCAGAATGCTACAGACAGGATTTAGTTAGGGGAAAAAAATAATGGATGCTATAATTTATTGTACGTTCAAAGGCAAAACATGATTCTGTTTCCTTTGCGCTTACGTTAGTTCATGGACAGACTGTTTCTTATTAAAAAGAAATAAATAAATAATCTTACATGCTTAATAATATAACACGGTTCGGGTATGGGGTGCACGTGTATACAGAACGTGTTAAGTGCTTTGAAAAAAAAGAATCTTAAGAGTTACCATGGGGCTACAGAATTCTCAATTCTGATTGGTCAGAAGGTTGATCAGTTTTCTACACCAGCAGCCGAATGTATTTCTGGTGGCGAGGGAAAGCGCGTGTTTTATATGAATGCTTTCATTCCGTGGTTTCTGTAGTAAGAAACTAAACAGAAAACTGTGAGGTGGACGCTCCATATAAGTGGATTATAAAACCTGTGCAATTGTTGATATGGTGACAGTTGCTGTGTAACTGTCAGAGGTAAATCATTTCCTGTAAGTTTTGAGAGACAAGAACCTCTTCAAGGTGGAGGGTTTTTGCAGCTTTTGCAGCTTCTCAGTAACACGAGAAACTCAGTTTTTTCCCTCTGATTAAAGAAAGAATAAATATTTATAGGTGCAATAATAAAGTGTTAACAGGAGCTGACTTGTTTTGTGGATGTTACACAGCATCAAATGTAATAAACGGATAAAAAATGTATTTATATTTAAAAAAATAGCATTTACAAATGGCTGTGGTGTAAGATGAATAAAATACCTCATGTACATTCTGTTGTTCTGTGTATTAAGGCTTAGAAGGGCTGGGGTTATGAAGAGTGCAAATTACTAAGCAAAATACTTGAAGTAAACCAATTTTAAAAAAAGGTCAATATACACATAGACCACCTGGAGTGCACTTCAGCATCCTGACAGAACCATTTAGTCCATGCTAACTCTATAACTGTCCACCTCTGTAAAGGATTCTCAGCCTAGAAGAGTAGGCAGTCCATTTAGAGCCAAGGGAAGAAGCTCTACTCGCACTACTACGCACACTACTCGCACTGCTTCTACAATTCATCTGCCCCCTAGCAAGCTGAAAAACACACTTTCACACTGAAGAACTCACTTTCTGTGTCAGTGTAAACCAGTGTCATGCTGAAAAACACGGACGCTCCTGCAGCCTCTCGCCCACACCCTCTCAGCCTCTCACCCAACCCTGCTGGACCATCAAATCCCTGCTTTGGTGAAATACTGAGCATGAGAGAAAGTTTAGTGGTCCTACTGTTGCTTTTAAAAGTGTGATACAGTGGGGCACCGTGTGTTTTCTCTGCATTGAAACACACTCAGCTTGAAGCAAAGTGCGAATGACCTAAAATAAAAACAGAGCAAGCAGA
Source organism: Hassar affinis (assembly GCA_025674545.1). Classification (NCBI taxonomy): domain Eukaryota; kingdom Metazoa; phylum Chordata; class Actinopteri; order Siluriformes; family Doradidae; genus Hassar; species Hassar affinis. Next base: position 23,517,073 of record JAOVYV010000048.1, on the reverse strand, counting down.
ATGAAAGGGATCTGGGGGGAAAAAGAGACGTAGAGAAAGCAGTGTATGAACAAGCAGAGAGAGAGAGAGAGAGAGAGAGAGAGAGAGAGAGAGAGAGAGAGAGAGAGGGTGTTTTAGGGGGCGGAGGGCAGTGTTCATGAGGAGGTGGAGGGGGAGACGGAACGTTTGATTAAATCTGCGGTTGACATTTCGGACAGGTGAGATTGATGAGGTTCCTCTGCGCTTCACACTGTGCAGAGAGTGCAGGGAGAAGAACAGAAACGTGCAGTATGGAGAGCCAGGGCCAGGGGCCCTCTCGCACCGTGGGGTCCCCAAACTGATTAATGGCGCTGATGTCCCTTCAAAAACAGCGCTTGCAGGAGAAAGGGCTGCGCCGCTCTCCAAAAATAACCAGGCCAGGACAGCTGCACCACTACGCACCGCTGCTCGACGAGCCCATGGGGCCAGAGGCCTAAAGCAGAGTCAGAGCCGTTTAGGACCGCTGACTTTTATTACTATACCATCCACACAGTGCTGATTATCTTACAATAGCCAGTAAATAGATTATTATTATTATTATTACTACAGAAGGCTTATTATTAAGACACAAGGTAAGCAAAAGGCATTAAAAATACAGACAGACAGTAGGAGCATAATGACACAAAAACTACACATTTTGTCCACCGCACAATATTTTTGCCATTAAATAAAATGCCAAATGACTTTATAACTTTGAGGAAAAAGACTGAGGTGTTACCCAACTAATAACACTTTATCCACATAAAACTTGCAGCTAACCTACACACACACACCTCATAAATTTATCAATATATAATTACGCTAATACTCAGGTGTAGCTCTGGCCAACATCCTATTCTCACCCTCACCGTCTTTCCCCATTGCTCATGCTGTCTAATTTCCTCCAGTACAAGCAGCGAATGTTGACTTGAGCACAACCCAAAAGTGTGATAGCAGATAGTCTCCTGGTACAATTTAATTAAAAACGTCAGATTTCCTGAAAGTGCGAGTCTACACGGAGGGTGACGCAAGACACTACCAAGACTCCAATGGAGTTCAGAGCCAAAACACGACTGAATTATTCACGAAAAGAAAAAGAAATTCAACAAAACCTAGCAATGCCTTTAAGGCTGCATTCATTCTTCAATGTGATGAACCTAAGAATAACAATGGGGAGTGAATTAAAGTGACATGTAAAAACAAATTATTATATAAACTATTATATAATTGATTTAATCAATCCAGCTTGACGTATGGTCCGCTTCCTCTTGTTCTTTCTCCGGCGTACTGCTGAGAGTTGCTAATGGTTTTAACTGACATGAGAGTGAGTGCGTCTGGAGCTTATGGAGAATTAGGATCCGTTTCCTCTGTGTAAAGGCACAGGGCTGACATGACTGATATCAGCCATTAAGACCACAGGCGATTAAGAGCTGCACAGGGAATGCTATGTTTTATCACACAGTCAGAGATCTCAGCCCATAGAGGCCCATTGCCATGCAATACAACACGCACAAGGCCAAGCGGAACAATTTCAAATATTCACTTAGTACAAAAAAAAGTGAAAATTACTTTAGACCATGTAAATGGAGTATTAAACCCCTCATCTCTAGACCTTTACAGACAGCTCAATAACATACAACACGGCTTTAAACACAGCTTTGATACTCAGAACTAAACTGCAGAGGGTTGTGAGAAAAAAACAACTTTAATATTGACTTTAAAAATGAAATGAAGTTATTAAAAAAAGTTAAGAAAATCTTTGCGACACTCTGTCTGTTGTACATGCAGTAGGGTTATGTAAGCTAAAATCAAAACCCATGTCAGTATTTTTTTTTCCACAAATGTTTTCTTACCATCTGAGATTTTATTAGGTTAAGTTTCCAGTTCCAGACATTCTGAACATGGAGCATATAGTTCACCTCAATATTAGTCTACCATGGCTAAAATGTCTTTTCATAAACTTTCCCTGCCAAGAATACACTCAATGTTTTGACGCACATAACACCTCGGGGCATTGTGAATGTCCTCGCTTGTGTTCAGTCGCCCACATTTGGAGAAAATTAAAACAAACGAAAACACCTCATTTCTGATGTTGTTGCTGTTAATGAAGGGGTGATGTGATGCTTTTGAGGGCTTACTATTGCTTGCCACTAGATCTGTGTAGCGTTCAACCCCCTGCCATCATGGCGCACACCTCTCCAGCATCCCTAGTGACACGCTGCCTAACAAAACACAGACGGGCTGGCGGTCAGCACACATTCCATCACACCGAGTGCGCAGCAGCCATCAAGTAACTCAGCTCGTCAATCATGTACAGAGACAGGCCTGAGCAGCAAAGGTGCACTTCAAACACTCCAGAGCACACTTACGGCTCTGTAATTAGGCCATTGTTGTACTTAATCTCAGCTGCAACTGAAACAAGTAACTGTTTAATGGGGCAATAGTGAATAACCACTGAGGTGTGCTCTGATTATGGAGGCGAGATGCGTTTTAATAGATAAGCCAAAAACGTCTAAATTATTTTTATTTCTGATAACATATTTTCATTTGCTCCTATATTCAGCACTCATAATAATTCTTTAATAAAAGCTAAGTACAGCATTTTTTTGAAAATGATCACATCAGGCTAAGCTCCCTAAATACCTGACTTGATGTCACATATTAATAAAGTCTAGGGTATTCCATACACATTCAAATCTTTATAAACTCCCACTAACATGAAAAACTCCTGCACCCCAGGCCTCAATAATGCTGTTGCTCCCCAAAGCCACACTCCAAAATCTAGTGGAAGGACTTCACAGAAGAGTGGAGATTACGATAACATCAAAGGGAGAATAAATAGGGAATGGGATGTTCAAAAAGGACATATGGGTGTTGATGGTCAGGTGTCCATACATTTGTGCTCATAAAATTGCATCCAAAAATAACATCCACTTTGTGATGCTCATACAAACTGAAAATACTAAATTGGGTTTCATGCTCAACTAACTTCCATTCAAAAGGTAACCACCTAAGCATTTAGTTACAGTTAGTTGCAAATAATAGTTACAGATTTAAAAAATATGTCCAGTACTGCACAGAAGTCTTAGGCACCCTACCGTTTTACTGTTTACTGCACTTTATAGTGTTTTCTTTCATGTAGAATCATTATTATTTTCGAAGGCGGAGAATCTTGGAGAATCTGCCACAGCTCTTCTGGAGACTTTGACTGTCACACTTACAGGGGTTAGACAATGAAACTGAAACACCTGTCATTTTAGACCACAATAAT
>JAOVYV010000048.1:23494704-23513705 GCA_025674545.1 Hassar affinis | reverse complement strand
TGTCACCCATAATGTTGTGTGCATTGCAATATTTTGAGCAAACCTGTGCTCTTACCCTGCTAATTGAACCTTCACCTCTTACTGGTGCAATGCGCAATTAATGAAGATTGGCCACCAGGCTGGTCCAATTTAGCCATGAAACCTCCCACACTAAAATGACAGGTTTTTCAGTTTCATTGTCTAACCCCTGTACTTCTTTTTTTTTTTTGCATGCAAAACCCAGCAGCCTTCATGATGTGTTTGTCTAAAAAAGTGGTCCGTTATGTAATGTGTTGCTTTTTTTCAACATTTTTGCGTAACATTTAATTTTTTTGCTGGAAAAGTAACATTTGGAAATATAAGATCTTTCTGTACTGTCTCAATAATGCAGAACTGAAACAAAAAAAACAAAAATCTATTTCTATGCCTAAGACACAAGGGTGCACAGTACTGTATATCGATACAAGAAAGAAGATAGACATGACTGGATCTAGGGTGTTCAGATTCCTGATGTTTACTGCATACTATCAGAGAACCATGAAGAAAATGTATATAAACTCGTGCCTTGTAATTAATAATGTTAGCTAGCTCACAAAACATGTATATGTTAGAAATTATGGTTTGAAATAAGAAAAAACTTCATATCAACAGCATTGATGGAGATGCCTCTACTGGCAGCTAGTCTAGTGCTTCATGTTACTGTATGCCTGAAGTAACCTTAAAACAAACAGTTCTGTGTAAAGGTCTTAGGATCATACAAAGAAATGCTCTAAAGCAAAGATTCCTTAAAGATAATTAAGCTAAACATTTCGGCATAAAAATACACACAATCATACACACAGCAGTAAACATTAATAAAACAAACAATACAATTACTTGGTGTGAAAGCTCATTAAGCAAATTAACAGTTTTTCTGTTGCACTTGCAGGTTGCTGCAGTTGCAAAACCCAGCAGCTGTCTGAAAAGTGGGCCGTTATGTAGTGGTGAATTTTCTTACTGACATACAAACATTTTTCTGTAACATTTAAACATTTTTTTTTGAATGTACCATAAAATAAACACTGTTCATCTGTACTTAAAAACAGGGAGCCTGAGACATCTGTGAAGTACTGTACTGCAATCAGTCACTTGACCTTGCTGTGACCGTGACCGTGACCATGACCCTGCCTGGATTATTCCAAGATCTAAACAGATCCTGAGATTATTGCACTGAGAAACTTGGATAGACACATAAACAAGCACACAGACAGACCTTCTCTACCTGTTTCTCTGCATAATCTAAAAGCTTTTCTACTGGATGGTGCATAAATGTACTTGGACCCCCACTGACAACCACTGTAAACGTCACCACGGTGGTGGGTGTTAGTAAACCAACATTAAAATGTCTAGCGAGAGCAATTCTGTTATCAGAAACAGACTGATAAAGGGCCAGAGAACAATTCATACAATGTACATGTGAAAAAAATGACAAAGAAAAAGGTGTGGAATGTATGTACCAGCATGACAATCATTTCAGTGTCACTGCTGTACTGAGAAAGATCCACCACTCAAATGATGCCTGGACAGCATGAGTCCTGTGGTGTAAACATGAGCACAGAAAGAGATGGGATACAGCCTACCTACAAAGTGAGCTATATTGTAATAAACCCACTCGCCAGCTAACTATATAATTTAGTAAGGACACATAGAATTTCTTATTTATTGGTAAAATATGCATGCAAATATTTATTGTGGGTACTCAGCTCTTCTGCTATGACTTGGCTATGAATATTATAGCAATGCCAACAGCTACAGTACATACTATAAGAAAAACATATGTCCAGCAACAAGGCTTTTCCACCACACTTAGGAGAAAGAGGTTAGCAGGCACAAATAATGCTTTAGTAAGTCCATTGAAGTCCACAGAAATAACTTCTATCTGCTAAAGACCATTTGACACTAATTGCTGCATAATATTGTACAAACACTGTATGCTCGTTGACTTTCTAAAGCTCTAAATGACAGGGCTGATGTTTGTGTAACTTAAAGCACAATCGCATTAAATAATGTAACCCACGTGAGTTATTACTTCATTTTATTTACTTATTGCTTTATTATAACATTAATCTGAAATATCTACACATTAGGACACATTGCTGTCAGTTCTAGTTCTTTAGATTTGAGTCCTGGTCTAGCCAATTTACTGAAAACATTAATGGAACAAAAAGAGCAAGTGCTGATATCAACTACCTCTGTCAAACAGACTACTGTACTGGCTGCTTACTGGTGCCGACTTCTGTACGATCTAATTTATTAACATGTGTTATATAAAACCACCGGTAGATCTGTAAATGAAGCATCCTTTGGTTTTCATTCTCATGAAGATCAAAACCGACTCAGTGCATGTAAATGTAATCCTGTAACATCAGTCTCAGTGCATGTAAATGTAATCGTCAGCCTTGGGACCTTTTTGCCCGATAAATCTGATTAATCTAAACTATTTGAGAACACACTCGATAAGGACCACCATACATATTTAAGATGCTGCACCTCACAGTCAGAAAAGAAGTCTGGGCTCTCTGGGCTTTTCAGAGTTATCCCATGCACTAATTCACCGTGTCAGTTCGTTTATTGCATTAAATAAAAACCGACACTTCTGAAACATATAGAATTTAGCTAAAATTAATGCATACCTTTACTTCCGTCGCCTTCTGGGTGCCAAATGATCTTATTTTCAGAGTGTTCGTTTGAATGAAACCTAAAAAGCGTTTCACACTCCTGCTCATGGAGACCGCCATCTTGAAATCACACACAACGGCTTCTACGGTGTCCCATAAGGTCCATTCAGTCCTAAACTTAATTTATCACAACGCTTACTACACTAATCCATCCAGAAGCGACGCAGTCTAACATGTTTTAAGTTTAGAAATGGGATCTAATATGTCTACAAATATAACTTGGAATGAACGAAGATTAATGATTGAACAATATCAATGTCTTTCAGTGAACACATGAAAATGTCAGGATTTGTATGCAGCCAGACTACATACCCTACATTCATAATTTTAATACAACCCTGCTGAGTCACCTAATGATTTTGCCCCATTTTTAACTATTAAAGATTGGCATTGTATAGCTGTTTTGCAGTCCATCACTCAACTGTTCACTCACTCCACCCTACTGGATTATCCACAGGACCGGATAATCTTACATCTTGCTGAGTTCAGCTCCTTTATTATTCCTTCAGTCACATCTGCTGTTAATTTCTCCCACCTTCACATCTGGTTGTATTTGTATAATTCCATATTCAGGATAATCTCCTCGGGCAGTCAGCATTCTGTCTCATGAAACTCTGATATCTGTATGTAGATGTAGCAGAGGAACTGTCTGTACTGTGTAGTGTCTCTTAGCCTCTTGCCCTCGTTCAGACGTGTAGCCTCTGGGCTCGGTTTCCAGGCCACACAGTAGATATTTTGCACCTCTATTATGAAGCTCTTTCTATCAGAAAGTGCATGATATTTTCCTTTCCTTCACTTGTCCTTTGCTTTTCCTGTTCAAGAAAGATGGTTTAATTTCATTCCAGCCTCTTCTCACATTCCCCACTACCCTAATTCCTGGAAGAGACCTTTTTTCATTATTATATAAAATAGTAAAAAAAAAATAAAAAAGGGAAAAAATATGAAAAGCCTTTATGAGTGAATATTAACAGTGAACATTAATATAATCTAAGAAGGTTTTTTTCTTTAGAGTCAAATGATGCTGTAGCTATTACATAATAAAAATGCCTGTATTTATCTATAGCTGTAGTGTATTATGGTTTGCTTGTTTGGTTGTTTGAATTCACCAGGTTTTTTCCATAAGGAGGCTATGCCAAATTATTTATTTATTTATTTATTATATCTCAATACCTATATTGAGTTCAGTACCCAATACCCATTCAGACAGAAATCTATCTACCAAGTGCATGTCTTTCATCACTCTCTGCACTCACTAATTGTTCATCTCCTCACCACAGATCTATGTGCATGACCACCCTTTCAGCTCTTTTAAAAGTTCCTTCAAGGTCTCCCTCCCATGCCTCACTGGGGTGTATTATGATCAGGGCCTATTGACCGCACCTCCTGAGCTGAGGATTGGATAGGCTGCTTGGTGGTGACCGACAGTCCACCTGTGATAATAGAAGCAGGCAGGGGGTCTGGGGAGCACTGGGCCTCAGCCTGCATCAACGACTCCCTGATATGCCTCTCCATCCTGACACTGACAGACAGGCCTTCCCCTCTGACACTGCGGCCTGCCAAGCCCACAGGGCGTCTGCCACCCAAGTGGATGGATGGATAAATGGATGGGAAGATGGATGGATCAGCTAGTTTGACGGATGGATAGTTCCATGTGTTTGAAAAAAAAAATTTAAGAACTGCCTAAGGAAATTTCCACGGCTTAAACTCATAAACTCATTTTCCCCCTTGCTTTAGTGTGAAACTCTGTTAAGGAAAATAAACAAGTTAAGACAAGTATTTTGTATAAAGCAATGTTTGCTTCTCAGAGGAGAGTCTGGTTTTCATTATGGCCATGCCATGTCTGGCAAGGCCGCAGCTGAGAGAGAGAAACCGAACTAGCACATAAGATTGGACTATGTGTGGGCTATAATGGAGTTATCTCTGTCTGAATGCTGCAATGCCACACAACACAGCCAAAATGTTCAGACACAGCAGACCTTCATAGGGAATGCTGTATGTTCACGCACAACTATGTGTTGCAAAGGTCCTTCTATGAGTCTGTTTTGAACAGCATGGGAAGTAGACAGCCCTGTGTGTGTGTGTGTGTGTGTGTGTGTGTGTGTGTGTGTGTGTGTATGGTAAGTATGGTGATAGTGGGTGGGGGGGGTGTCCCTCAGGAGAGCTGTGTTTCAGCACCTTGTCTCCTTTTCTGCTATAGCGCTGACAGAACGGGAGGGAATGAGTGCAGGAGGGAGGAGAGTAATCTGTTCACTCACTTTCCTCCACTGTCTTCACTTTCCCTCCATCATACATTCATAATCGAAAGGGTTAAAGTTGATAGTTGCAGTTATAGCAAGGGAACAGTGTAGCACTTATCACTTAGGATGATTTCAATCCATGCTTAGAGAAACTCCAACACACTGCTTGATTTACACACACCCACACCCACACACCGACACTCAAACATGACTAGGAGGATATGTCATGAAAATCTGTTTCCAACGGGCTACAATCTCTTTAGGAGCCTCTTATAATGAACTCACCTACGCCAGTCATCAGTTCCTGTGAGAGTGAGAGGCACCAAGGTCCAAGTATAACCAGAGATATTAGGTTTATTTTGGCCTCACTTGTGGTTGTAAGATTATTATTTATCATTCAATCATTTATTGGTTCAGGATATCATTACCCAGCATCAGCACATAAGGCAACACTAATGACTGCCATGTCACACAGACCTTGCGCTAATGTGATGACTGAGGAGGAGAGAGAAAGCTGAACTGCAGGTCAGTCTAGAGCATGCACTCATGTTACAAAACTATTAAGCATAAGCACAAAACTTGTCTTGTAGTTTTAAAAAATAAAATAAAATAACCATAAAGTTAACCATTGAACAGCACTATTAGTACTTATTCTTATCCAGCGTATATGAGATGCTGATATATTAAAGAGCGAGTGGTAGGGAACGGGAAGCTGCAGAGCAGGACAGTGTTAACCAGATAAAGCTGCTTGGCTTGTAGCTTAAATTAACTACTTTGCATCATTAAACATTTTTTTCTTTCTCCGTAACTTTCCCCATTCCCTCCCTTTGCTTGCGCTATCATATATACTAGATAGTGTTGCAATCATGTATACTGTAATGTGTATGGCTGGACAATCATGTGTGAGTGTGTGTGCAGTCTTTAGGCTGTGGCTGCGAGCAGATTACTCTTCAGAGTCTCTAAAGCAAATCGTATTACGCTGAAGTCATAGACCTGGATGCTCCTCCTTTCTCTCTGCATTAAACCTTATCTTTTCACTTTGCTTTTCATTTCAGTGTCATAGCGAACACAAACCTGGCATCAGTAAGCAGATAGAAAAAAATGAGACCGATGTTCAAACAAAGAATAGTGTAGGGTTTCTGAACTGACCAGAGTTTCTTGGGGGTTTACAATGTACAGCGCAGCCAAAGCATGACTTCAGTGGCCAACAATTTGATTAAGTGATCCAGTGCACTGGATCAGAGAACATCTGTGCTGAACATGACAGTTGCAATACAATCTAATACAATATATACCATAACACTATAGACACAGGCATGTAATTAGTAGGCATTCAGTACAGTATAGCATTCAGGTATAATGAATATGAATCCACAAACCAGACAATATGCTAAAGACAATTATATTAGTCAGACGCATATATGAGGTCAGCTTAACAAATCGCTGATATGTATGTCTGCACAGAAGGCACGGATCTCTCCTGCTGTCTGTTACATTATATGTTCATGAAGTCAGTGAATTCACTTTTCAGAAAATTAGAAGGTACAGTGGCATAAAGACTGCCAAGAACAAACCTCTTACCTTTTGCGTGTAATTAGGAACACAATTAAAGTACACAAACTGCTTGGAGACTGGCACAATCTGGGGCCTGATTTTATGGCCTGTTGCTTTCCAGCTCTGTTTCTCTATAATGAAGAGGAGAAAAGTCCAGGCATACACACAGCACAGCTGGAATCTCCTCTCGTGTCCTTACAAGGCTCAGAAATTAGTCCTTTTTACAAACAAGCTGTTAACATTTCAGGTGAATTGCTACATGATGATTGTTGTTTATGCAGACTGTTCTGCCCTTTTTGAATATAAACAATCAAACTGTTTTGTTAAAGTGTAGAACATTGAGATCTCATTTTCCTCAGTTTGTATCAGTGACATGAAGCCATATGTACAGAAATATGCAGTGCCAAAATACTAGGATTTAGAAAAGATTTTTCTGCATGTCAGATGTTCAGAAAATTCTTCCTACAATTTTGAGAAGTAGCTCATGTTTTTTATTAATATAATTTTACTTGTCACATGCTATTTAACTAAATAAATTCCCAATTCTCATAATTGTGAATAAGATCTGATATTAACAGTGAACATCCTGCTACCAAATTGACATCTAATGTAATAAATTAGTGAGCAGCAAATGTCTCTGTCTATAAAAGACTGAATAATACTTACAGTGTAGTTTAATAACATATACAGTATAGCTTATTTCACTTTAGATTTTATTTAAATTAGGTTTTGTTTGATGAACCAAAAGATACAAGTTTTAAAAAGATGCACTACAACAATAAATGCTTAACTGTGAACTAACAAATCTATAAAAACATTATTAATGGAATGAAGGGTCCATTATTATGGCTTGAAGGGTGAATGGAAGATGATAAGGATACTGAATATTGACGTTATTAATAATACTTGAATTATTAATAGGAACTGCTTTGGTGCACAAACTGCTCAAACTGTTTGTGGCATGTTTCAGTAATCAAAAACAGGACATGTTCGAATGGTTTATGTTATGTAAAGGTGTACATTTTCAGTGTACATAGATTTCAAGGATTCAAGGAATCTGGTTGAAGTGTAGACACTTCTGTGCTTTCTGTGATCAATTCCTTTAGTCAAACAATTTATTATTCCAAAGATGTTTTGGGTGCCTTTATTGTGAAACATTTTAATAGTTACATACAGGAACCAGCAAAATGTTGCATAACAGACTTCTACATAAACCTAAAAAAAGACGCTGCCCAACAAAACCTACAAAGTTGATGGGTTAGCATATCTGATGATTCCTGAGTATAGGCCACCCTCTAGTGGACACGTCCAAATTTGTCCTGGAAGAAGATCAGTTTCTTCATGGCTAAGCTTGAACCTCACAGACAGAAACAATTAGACATAATGAAATCAGCTAACCACCCGCACCCACACTAAGAAGACTGGAACGTAATGAATCAGACCAAAACCACAGAGCCACGGGTGAATGATCCAGGCTAATGGAAATGATATAAGTGATTAGCCTTTAATGTGCAGTGAATGAGGATATCAAATATCATAGGCAGTGTGTACTTCTCTTTTTTTAATATCAGGAGGTGCACTTTTAGGACAGTGACACACCAGTGGAAACAATCATCATTCCTGCATAATCAGAGTCTGTTAAATAGAAAAAAAATACTGCAAAACAGTGGAGGTTCATCGCATGGTAAGTAGGGTGCTACAGAACCTAAATGTAAATAATGTGGTCTCTCAGTGCCATCTGGAACAGATTGGGTCTGGGTACCGCTTTTTTCCCTGATACATGAGAGACTCCATTACTATATTCATTTGTACTACCCTGGGCTCTGAATGGGATTATGTAGTGGGGAATTGAGAGTGTATCCTAAATAAACAGCACTACTACTAAAGCTAGATTAGGAGTTTATGCTTAAACAATAATGGATTTACAAGGCTTTATCCTTTTCACAGTTTCTTAATTTTCCAGATGCTGAAACCAGATTGAGGGGGCGAATGCACACCTCTGCGGGGGTCAGATCCGGCCAGGGTTTCTACCACCATTTTTAAAAGAGAAGAATGAAGCAGAGTGAAGAGGACAACAGCCAAGACTCTACCTCATTATATTGACACTACACAGCAAATGAGGCAAAGATGTTTGATTGCGCAGATTCAAGAATTTGTTTCTGTTGACTACTGTAAGCTGTCATATGGACACCTTATGGCTCCCAACCACCTACTGGGTCAGTCTTATAGAATGCCATCTATCAGACTGTAAACAATCCCTGTCAAGTTCACTACGAATCTTATAAAACCCAGCACACGTGTCATTGCCATGTCAAGCTCATGTCTTAATTAAGTAAGTGATCTCCCAGCTGGAAATAACAACTGGCAAGATCAGAGATTACTGTGAATACCCTTTCTCTTTCTGTGCTTGTGTAATCCAGACAGTTAACAACCCCTATAATATGTTTAACGAGCATCTTCAGAATCCATTTTAACCTGGCTATGATCGCAGTGGATCCAGAGCCTATATCAAGAACACTAGGTATGAGATGGGACTTCATCAATGATGGGACACCAGTCCATTGCAGGGTTCCATGCAGACACACATTCACCAAGGGACAATTAATCTTAACCAGCTGACCTAACAGTATGTTTTTAGAAGGTGAGAGGAAACCAGAGAGCACCAGAGGAAACCCATACAAGCACCAGGGATGCATGATAAACTCCACACAGACAGTAAACTTGGCGTAGGATCAAAACAGCTGTGAGGGAGCAACCCTACCGTGTTCAGAGATACAGTGACTGAACTAAAACTGAGCCAAATGTTTGCATTGTAGACTATTTTAAGTCCGGACCCAAAAGCACACTTCTGCCCATATGTGTTTGAAAAATGTCTTTTTGTCACACACAGGCAGTGACACATGCCAACCACACACATAAAACAAGCCTTTGAAACCATCCCATACTGTGTTCACTGATCCGTTGCCCAATAGAGAAAACACTGCTCTTGCAAGTCATGAGAAAAATTCATGAGAAAAATGAGCGAATATGAATTCTATGCCTAGCTGAAGGAAATGTTCTGCTATAGAAAGACAGTGTTCTTGGAATGGTGCTGTCTGTTATAGTCTTTGCACACATCTGAGCCAATAAAGACCAGGTGATGGGCTGAAGGATCAGAGAGAAGTCAGGAGCAACACTGACGTGCTGACATGTGACCACAGAGGAGTGATAAGAAAGTGATCGATGGAGAGTGGCTAAATCCACATGGTCTCAGAAGTCATACTCAATCAGTGGTCAGCATCTGAACATCCCGAAGCATGCTTCCTTTGAGAATGAGTGCGGTGCCATCTTAACAGCTGATACTGCTTAGGCAGATTGCTGGGTCAAATTATTTGGTCTAATGACAATGAAGAAGTGATGTGAATTTGTGATCATAATCTCATAAAGTGTTTTTCTTCCTTTCTCTCTCTGCTGTCTTGCCATTCAGGAGGCCCTGGTTTCACTACATTATCAGCCTTCTACCACTGAGACTCTTCCACATGAGTACTAGGAGGAATGAAGCAAAGCAAATAGAGGGAACATTAGAGAGAAGCAGAAGATCAGACAAAGATCAAGAGAATGTAAGAGGAGAAAGAGAGACACAAAGTGAAAGGGATAGCCTGCACTAATTAGGGATCCTTTACAAAGCCAAGAGGAAGTGAGGCTGCCAGGTCAGCTTTCCTCTGTGATTCCTCATAGTGACTGTGTTGAGAGCGCCTGGGGCTTGGCCCCCTCTACTAGAGCTCCCCGAGTGTGAGGTGCCAAGTCCAATATCCCCAATTTCTCTTCTCTTCTTTTGGAGTCCTGCTTTGCTGGGGGACACTGGGGAGACAGGGAGGGGGATCTCACGTTGATGTTTCTCCACACGCCTGTCTAAACGATGCAAGATTACAGTCCTGTCTTGAGTTATGTGCTGACTTGTTAATCTGACTTCCTTTCAAAAAGGCAAGGGAATGACCTAAATACAACTTGTCAATAATATTCTCAAACATCAAAATAAGTGTACATAGATGCATTCAAAAACTACATGCAATGTTAGGATTCTAATACATAAGCAATGAAACATACATATAAAATTGAACACCTGCCAGATGTTCACATGCTGGTATCATAACTTATGCCCTGTCCATTTGTAGACACCATAGGCTATAGCGTGGAAAGTCCTTCAAGTATGTTCAGTAATGTCTTTCAGACTATTGCCCATCCATTTAAAAGTACCTATGTGCTCTGTGCAATCTGTAGTGCAGATGTGGAGCCGATTTAGAATCCCAGTATGAGTGGAGTTCACATTTTTATCTGAGAGCATTAAAATAGATAAAAGCGACAGCATGCTTTAACTGGCTGAGCTGACAGGTTTGCGAGGTTTGCTATAAAGCACTTGGAAGGAGAAAGAGAATGAGAGGAGAAAGTTATCACCTCAGGAAGACCTTTACACAAATCTCTCAGAAAAAAAATGGTATACAATAAAGCAAATAAAATGTGCCACATATAGGAGTGTACATTATAAATTCTTTTGAATAATCAATCTTAGAACTACACATATACATTTTCTGCTGTCTTTACAGTTCTGTCTCAAAAATATTATATGTTTTCAGTTCTTCCATTACCATCTCTTTATTCTCTCTTCTGTTGTTGTGTTATTGAAATGGTTTAAGTGTTTCAAATGAATAATGTGCAATCCTTAGTGTAAGCCTTAGTGTAAGATATCATGTTAAAATGGATTAGGCATTTCAGTTTTTCAGTTTTACCACACACCCACACAAAATATAAGCAACAAGATGAACACATGTAATGTAATAATTATGTGCTATGTGTGATTTTTTAAATTATATAATAAACAATAAAAAGGTTACAAAAATAAACCGTTTTATATCTACGAGTCAACGATGCTGTTCAAGTTGTTAATTGTCAGTGGTTTCTGTCTATATTTTTATCTTATCTAGCAGATATAGTAGATTGTAGTAGATTAGTAGACAATGAACCTTCTTCCTACCTTGTTTATTGCAGTTATCATATAACAATCTCACATGGAGGACTAACATTAAATTTAAATGAAAACATGAAAATCATACTAGTGAAACAGACATTAAGACACCAGGGTTTTTTTTGCAGGAAGGACTGGTCCAACATAAGATGAAAATGTTGTAACACAAATTAGGCAATTATAACAGGCTTATGAAAAGGACACAATCTAATAACCTGGGGTGTTGCCAGATTTGTTTATAAATTATTCAGGGTAAATCACTGAGTCTGTCTCTGGAATTAACTGAGCTGGTGAAGCCGTCCCATACTTCTATGGCATTGGCTGGGCTGGTGAGGCCACTTCCTCAACCTAAGTACAAGCCCAACTGTCGCCTTGCTGTCTGTGTTCGGCTGGATACGTCAATGCACAGGTTGTAGACTTCCCCCAAAAATGTTTCTGAGGGACTCCAGCCTGGCTGGAGTTGGTCCAGGATAATCCTTATCCAGTTGGTCCACCATTGGTTCTCCTGGATCTGTTGAGCCTGGTCTGACATGATCTTGATAAACGCTGCTGCATCTAAGGTTTAATCTTGCTTTCTGATTGGTTGGAAATGGATACAAGTGCAGAGCATTTTATTTAAACTGAAACACATGAATAAAGACTAGGACTATGTAACATAAACACAAACATAAACTAGATATGCAACAAAATATAATGATGCTATACACGACAGACACTAGACAAAGAATGCCATTCAAACATGAGTTAAACACTAGTGCTCATTAACAGATCATTAAATAGATGATCTGTTAATAAGCATGAAACATGTGACGTGAGTGTCGTGATCAGGTGAGATGCAGTGGCTGATGGGAATTGTTGTCCTGCACCATATTCAGCTCCGCAATGACATTTAGAAGGGTTCAGATCAGTTCAAATTCCATCACCACCCTGCTGTTATTGTTGTGTGAATATGAAAAACTCATGACTCTCAAATGCTCAACTTAATTAAACATTACTGTGGGTAATAATCTTGGGCAATGGAAATCAAAGACTATTGCTGTGTCTCCTCAGCTCCATTTCTCCAGTAACACTCACTCTTTGTCCAAACAGAGAAATTGGCTACAGGAGCTTGAAGATACAGGCAAACAGAAACAATAAGGCTAGAACATGAGTACAAGTGATTGAGAAGGCTAGAGCAGAGCCAGTTTATCAAAGGCCTCTTCTTTCTTCTCATAAATACCAAATCAGTGAATAAAGGCCTCCATCCTCACAGAGCCAGATCTGGTCAACACATGAGTGAATTCTGTGCTTTGGCTGCAGATGACCTCATCAGAGGGTACAGAACATAAAAACAGCACATATAATGCACAGAACATGAACACGTTAGACAGTGTGATTAAATAACAGTTTTACATAATATTAATATTATTAGAATATTAATAATAATAATTCTTATATTAATTTCTATGTTACATTAAACTACTAAGAATGCAAACAAATATTGCTGCAACATTTTTTTTTATCTATCTATCTATCTATCTATCTATCTATCTATCTATCTGTGTCAGTCTGTCTGTCTGTCTGTTTGCTTGCAGAGAGATTTATAAATAAAAACTGCATATTTTACAGGCTTAGCAGGATTTTAGGGTCAGAAGCAATGGTTGGGTTTGCCTTGTTTCCCAGAAGGCTTTCAAAAGCTTCAATCTAATTTCTCTTCTGCTCAGGCATGAATCAAGGGAGAGAAAGGGATCACAAAGTGATGCAACCGTGAGCAGCTGATGAAGGAGCTAAGCCTTGAAGCAAAACACTATAATCGTACATAATAAAGGCCAAGAAAACTGATATTCTGTTTATTACAACTTTGCTCACATCTTTGTAGTAGAAAGCTCCTGCTGTTAACAGAAAACAGGTGCAGAGCACCCCTGGGGTTTAAGGAAACTCATTCTGACACATGCTAGGAGAAAAGTCTGATTCTGTAAGCACCAAAGGAAGTCATATGTCACTTGTGTCTACACGCTCACTTGGCTGATACCCTGTTGTGTGAGCGTACAAGAGAATGAAGTTGAGATTGAGGCTGAGTGAGAAACACACCGTTGATCAGTTAGTCATGTACTATTCCCCTTCTTTTAAAGTAATGTGTGTCGTTCCATATTCTCATCTCAATCCATTTTTTTATATTACTATTCCTTATCAAGATCATTCACATCAAATCTTTGGGAAACTGAAACCCATGTCAATAAGCTTACAAATATAGTTTTAGATTATGAAAGAAGAGATGGTGCAGCTTGCAAAATGATGATGATTTTAACAACAACAATAACAACAACAACAACAACAACAATAATAATAATAATAATAATAATAATAATAATTTATTGTCACTGTCACTTTAATTACTGCTTAAACAATTAAATATGTTTGTGTTTATATGTTTCCATCATATTTCCACCATTATTTTTATGGGATATTACCAGGTCTAGTCTCCTAATCTCCACTCTAGTTAGTACTAATTTCATTTGTGAGGTCAGCTGATGCTTTGTGCAGTGCTAAAATCAGTAATCTCTTATCAATCTCTCTCCTATTTTAAGTGTTTTTCATCCCTCCAGCTTTCCTCTTAATCAGAGCTGTAGATAGTACTTTGTTTTTCCTAATTCAGCATTGTACTGTACTGTAACTTTGCTGTACTGTTTATTAAATGTGTATCTTTATTCCTGTCCCTAATAATACAGTGAAAATCAGAGGGTCAACTTTTCTCCAGGGTGTAAAGTGAACTCAGTACAATGTGGACATGTGCTTCAGTGAACTCAGCTAGCTAATGTAAGGCAAACGTTAGATTTAGCTAGCTGATGTTAGTTAACTAAACTGTAACTTAAGGTTAGAAACTATCTAACATTAGTGTCCTTCCATAGAGACTTGAAATGGTCGAAATCAATAACTCTGAAGGTAAGAAAGTGTATTAGACAAGCTAGACAGCTCAATACGTACATTACAGTGGCTCCACTGGCATCCACAATGCATGAGAGCATAGATTTTAATGAAGACATGAGCCACTAACGTCAATGTTAAGAAATGGTATGGCCCACTTTAGGGGTGCCTGAAATTGTATTACAAGATTCTTCCAGGAATGAATAGGAGAAATACTGTATTTAACAGTTACTGGTAAGAAGGATATATAAGTATTTTGAAATGTTATTTTTACATCCCGACTGTTTGTTTTTACTTTTTTCCCACATACCTTCTAATTCAAATCCTGCTCCTGTGTCTCATTTGCCATCTGAGAGTGTACATTATGTGCGCAATAGACAATAACTTGTGTAAAGCCATTGTGGCTGCACTCTTCATTCAGCTGATTCATCCATCAAAAATGTGGCCATTTGATTAGCATTGCTACTGTAGTCTGCATAAGTGTAGGGGAAAATAAATCACAGTTGGTGTGTGCAGCATGTGTATTGTATTGTAAATGGATATCCATCCTTAAAAATTGAAACTGACAGGACCATTGATGTCTTCTTGACACCACATGTATGCACAAAATTCGCATTGTGATGCGAAAATGTTCGTGTACAGGTGGATTAAGACACATGGATTAATCACTGACTGGCTTTGATATTAACAATTAGCTGTAATCCATCAGTATGTTTAGAATAAGGCACTTCTTTAGACTGGTGAAGGACAGGAATTTCTTCACTTTGATACAGACTCAATAATGGTGTTACTGATACTGTTTATTTTGTGCAAAATTGTTTTATCATAGAACCAGCAAAATACAACAACTGGCTCTCCTTACTGAAAAGTAAGACACCTCATTAAAAGCAAAATTCAGGGAGAATAAAGTCCTTTTCTCACCCTCTCTTTTCTTCTGCAATACACACACACACACACATAACAGACATCTGTTCAGCTTCATAAAAAAGCAAAGCCAATAAAAACAGTGCCTTTGCGCCACTCTATTCTTTACACAATACATATAAAGAAAAAGACATATGAGTGATTAGGGTCCTAAAAATGCCGTTCCTGTCTACTTATGTGCAGCTGTAATAAATCAGTGTCTGATTTTGATCAGTGGTGCTGTCTAAGCTCTGCACTGCATTATTGCCACATATCATACACACATTGGAGAAGGATGCAAAGAAATTACCAGTCATTTTAAAACCCCTGTGGCAAAAAAAAAGTATCAAACAAACATTTACAAACAGGAGCAAGACAAGGCAACTTGGAAATCCTCACAAAGTCACAACAACTTCCTAATCTGTGTGTAGATGATAAATGACTAAATGATTGTCTAATGGAGGCAAGCTGAAAAGCTGAGATGCAATCATGCCAGACTCAGCTGGGGCTCTCTCTCTCTCTCTCTCTCTCTCTCTCTTTCTGTAACATACACACATGTGGTTAACTCTTGAACATTGTAGGACAGAAAAGAATTCTCAAGGTTTTCTTTCATGATCCTAAGCTCAAAAGCATGTGACTTTTCCTGGACAGGCTCTCTGTCATGCTGGATTAGTTTAATAGAATGCTTCTGGTTCATTAGAGATGGAGTATGTAGTCTGTTTTCATTGAAAAGCAGTCCCAAATTAATCAGATCATAATCAGGAATCAGGAAGCTTATTGTCACATTCACGTCATCAACTTCACTGAAACCCAAATGATCCGATGCATCCTTTCCCGATTATTCCGGATGTAGCCAAATATTTTAATCAAAGAGAAAAATTTGTTCATTTTCTCCATTACTTAGATTTTTACTGCAGCTTTCTGTCTTCTGACTTAAAATGTATTAGTTCACTTCTTAAACATCACTTTTAATCATACAGAAAAGAAACACCTGGCTTCTAGGATGAATGACTTTGAGTTGGATACTTGCCTTTCTACTAAACAGAAAAATAACCCACAATTACGCAACCAGAAATTTGATTGCTGATGTCAGATGGCACAAGGGATTTCCTCATTTGACAGGAAATGAATCTAAACTACGTACTTAAAATGCAGATCGTTTAAAACATCAGTAGGCACAATTTAGAAGACTGCTTCAAATCACCCCTATTACCCAGTGTATTGTACAGTTTATTCTCCAAGGAAACCTTAATATCCAAATACCGAATGCAGACAGTGAAAGCAGCCATTATGCTGCACACACATGTGTAGTTACACAACCTGGGTTAGAAATGTTGCATTCATCAGTGTAATTGAAATCCCAATCTCAATGTCTCAATGTCTCTTTAACACTGTATTTTTATATCTAAAGAAAATGTAGAGTTCTTTAAAAATAAATTCTCTCTCAATTCATGTCTGGTCTGGACCTCATACAACCAGGCATGTATTTTAGTCTAGTTTTAATATAATATAATATAATCACATATACACAAAAACATGCACAAAAATCATTGCTTTCTCTTTATCAGGAAAGGCTAGAAATGAAAACACTTCTGTGAAAAGTGATGTTTTTCCAAGAGGAAATATGCTATAGCATACTAGCATACTGGATCCTACAGTCAGCAGCAAGCAGGAAGTGGATGATTCCACCAAATGTCTGGTTTCTGGGAGCAATTCAACTTCCTGGCAATGATTAGTGTACCAAAACATTACAGTGTGCTCAATCTGCCAAATATATGTAAATCAGATCAAGTTGTTTCTCCAATATGGTCTCACAAACTAATTCATAAAATTTTTTGCATGAATTGCATGAATTATTATGAAGTAAAGATTAGGGTGAGTGAAATAAAGTGAAATTCACATAAATTCATGAGGTTTTTTATGTTAAAGTCATTTTAATGGACAGATAACATAGAACTAAAAGATAGGCTTGCAAGAATAAAAAATGTTATAAGATTCATACTGAATACATTTTTAGACGTCTAAATAAAAATTCGCAGACTTTTCTCTATGAAAGTATAACTAGTACTAATTATAATTCATACTCTGATATAGTACAAAACCCCAATCCCCCTTCGGATATCGCAACATCGCTACCTTCATGAGCACGTCATATTCAGGTCCTGCTGTCATATCCATAGTGTTCCCTTTTTAATTGATGATATTGCACATATATTTGTATATTGACTAGATATATTAGATACAGGAAACACTAATAAAGTGGAGTAACACATCCAGAGCTGTCCAGAGTGCTGAACTATCGGCGATGGCATTAAATTTATTTTAAAAATTATTACTGAAACTAGGTTAAATTATCTGAAAAGTGAATACAGCGCAGTAGCAAAGACTCGAGTACTCTATACAAAAGCCATGAATGTTCTGGAGCCACTAATTCACATATAGGTGTCTGGATTTTGAGTTCACACAAATGATGCTGTAAGAAAAGAATGCTAAATATGTCAGCATCCTTAAGCTTTTTGTACAAATGAAGGAATTTGTTGTAAGATATGAGATGATGCTGGTATACAACCAAGACAATGTAATGGGCAAGAGTACATAGAGTGAATCAACCCTAACAGATTTTACATATAGAGCTACGAGTAACTCTATTCATTAATACATAATTTAATACAAGCTTGGTAGAATACAATCCAAACATTTAATGAATCAACTGAACAGTGTTTTGCTATAGGGCTGAACAATGGCACACTGGCAGTACTGTAATTTAGATTCAGTGAGACCTTCCGGTAACTAATAACCACAGATCTACTAGGGCCATAATAATACAATGTATAATATCATTCAGAAGCAAGGCTCTCAATTAAATATGTCTGTGTATCAAAAAATACATTCAACACTCTACAATAAAGTAGGCTTTTCATATACAAACCTGCTTATATTATAAGAGGAGTAATAAAAATGTAAAGAAATTCCTTCCTCTGAAATCATTGCTTCCTCTTTATCAGGAAAGGCTAGAAACGAAAACACTTCTGTGAAAAGTGATGTTTTTCCAAGAGGAAATATGCTATAGCATACTAGCATACTGGATCCTACAGTCAGCAGCAAGCAGGAAGTGGATGATTCCACCAAATGTCTGGTTTCTGGGAGCAATTCAACTTCCTGGCAATGATTAGTGTACCAAAACATTACAGTGTGCTCAATCTGCCAAATATGTGTACAATACACTGGTGCCAATACGCTAACATATGGCTATACAATGTGGACATGTGCATGCAAGCCAAAGAACTCACTGCAGTGTTTGGAAAATTCAGGATTGCAGGATTGAAAAACGCATCTAAGGCTACAAAGAGATGCTATATCAATGAAGATAGCTACTGTAGCAACCCTTCTGGTCCTGTGAGTCACAATGAAAGCTAGCAATGTTTCATTGTAATGCATTTTTGTTTTAAAAATTTCGTTTTCATAAAAAAATTTCATAAAAGTCAACCACAGCAACATAGTTTCGATTATTAATGTTAATATTAGTGAATGTTTTAATCAACTGATAATGGAAAGGCATAAAGGCATATACAGGGGTTAGACAATGAAACTGAAACACCTGTCATTTTAGTGTGGGAGGTTTCATGGCTTAATTGGACCAGCCTGGTGGCCAATCTTCATTAATTGCACATTGCACCAGTAAGTGCAGAGTGTGAAGGTTCAATT
>JAOVYV010000048.1:23455613-23478847 GCA_025674545.1 Hassar affinis | reverse complement strand
GCAAATCCTTTTCAACCCATATTCAATTGAATACACTACAAAGACAAGATATGTTCAAACGGATAAACTTTATTGTTTTTTTCAAAAATATCCACTCATTTTGAATTTAATGCCTGCAACACGTTCCAAAACAGTTGGGACAGGGGCATGTTTACAGCTGTGTTACATCACCTTTCATTGTAACAACACTCAATAAGCATTTGGGAACTGAGGACACTAAATGTTGAAGCTTTGTAGGTGGATTTCTTTCCCATTCTTGCTTGATGTACAACTTCAGTTGCTCAACAGTCCCGGGTCTCCATTGTTGTATTTTGTGCTTCATAACGTGCCATACATTTTAAATTCTAACAAGTTCTCTGTCCCTTCTTCTTTTACTCCTTTACTCCCTCTGTCCTTGTCCCCTGCTCCTGCAAACAGATTGACTGTTTGTCTGAGATAGTGGACACAGTGCAAGGCCGGATTGAGGTGTACATGGATGGAGGGATTCGTACAGGCAGTGACGTGCTGAAGGCCTTGGCTCTTGGAGCCAAGTGTGTGTTTATTGGAAGACCTGCAATCTGGGGCCTTGCTTACAAGGTAACTGTGTGTGCGTGTGTGTTTGTCTGTGTGTGAATATGTGGGTGTCCATATCAGCATTAATTTTAACAGTGTCTGTCTCGAAAAGGGTGAAGAGGGAGTGAAAGAAATTCTGCAAATTCTAAATGAAGAGTTCCGTCTATCCATGGCCTTATCCGGTAATTCTAAGACTCATCATGTACACCGTATCTTAGTGCATTCTCAGTTAAAAGATGAATGGCAGTATATCACATTTCCTCTCTTGTTTTCTCAGGTTGCAGAAATGTGGCTGAGATCAACAGGAACCTCATTCAGATTTCTAAACTCTGATCAAATAGAAGGAAATGAGGGCACAATCAAGAAAAGCTTCAACCCAACAAATTTTAATAAAATCTCTCAAAGTCTGATGAACAAAGAATGGATGTAGTAAACTGGTTCCCATTATATAATTCGCTCAAATCAACTATGCACATGGGCAGCAAAAATCATTAACACTAAAAATAATACATTTGACGAAGCATTTCATGTGTTTGGAACTGCTGATATGACTACTATCAGTGATGTGTGAAAGAATATGACACCTGAGGGCCAGGTTGGTTGGTTTGGCAGCAGGAGATCATAAGGTTTGATAAGTGAAGGTGGGTTTTATGGATTGTTTGTGGTGCAGTGTATTATGAGAAAATGGAGAGGTCTGGTGACAAAAAAGGGTTTTGGAAGGTCATTACAAAGAAGGATAAAATAATGTCTTCTGACACAGGGTCATGCAGCTACCTGCCATTAATTGCTATAATTGAATACCTGAAGCACACTATCAATAACACTGTAATAAACCTAATTACAGACCCAACTCTGGTTGATGATTGAATTTCTTGTCTTGAGGATATCTGTTTTCTCATTCATTATCTAAGCCACTTATCCTTGTACTGGGTTGTGGGGGGGTGCTGGAGCCTATCCCAGTGGTTATGGGGTGGAAGGCAGGGAAACGCCCTGGAGAGGTCTCCAGTCCGTTGCAGGGCAGACACATTCACAAACACACTCACACCTGGGGACAATTTGGTATCTCTGATTAACCTGACTGCATGTCTTTGGAGTGTTGGAGGAAGTCTGAGATCCCAGAGGAAACGCATACAGACACGGGGAGAACCCCATTGAACCCAGGCCCTTATTGCTGTGAAGCAACTGTGCAATCCACTGTGCCTGCATACCACCCGACATCTGTTTGAAGGATTAAGAATAAATAAATATCATGCATAAGATTTACTATTTAAGAAAGCACTCTGCACAATCAGAGCACAGACTCTAGCTACTTATCACTTATGTGATACTCATGTAAAATCCATGACGGTATTATGAGTATAAGTATAGTTCATATAAACGTGTTCTTCTTCCAAAGCTATTTCAAGTCAACTAAACTTTTGGTGTGGTCTGCCACACTTTGCAACTCTAAAAAAGATTCACTTCAGCACTAAAGGCAAGAGATCAAAGAACAGGGAAACACCACTATAAGGTAAAAGACAGGGATTAGATTGTGAGAGTAGAGGTATAAACACAGGCACACATTTACACAAGGGCTAGCATATACAGGATCGCACTTCCTGCTTCATCACTGTGTATGAATTTACCCCTTAATGTCTTTATGAAGAATTGCCATAAGTGACCTCTCGATTGAGAAACCTAACATTAAAAAGAGGAAGAAGAACATTGCGTGTCTTTGTGAGAGAGAAACAGACAGACAAAAACTAAGAAAAGAGAAGTGACACAGGAAGTTGAGTGGCTTGTGGTAAACAGCGGATAGCAGTAGCAGTAAGAAGGTTAGTGCTGTGATGCACAGAAGACCCTGAACCTTCACAGAACATATCAGTGTTTGGTAAGTTCCTGCACAGGAATCCCTTTTCTTGCATTCTTTAAGGATGTGTTATGATATTATGAACATTTTAAATCCTTTTTGCTCATAAACTTTTTGCTATATGATGTATGTGCTTGAGGAGGATTTAATTATGAGCTGTGCATGTTACATGCATACAAGCTAACCCCAGCCCATTGTACACTAAAGTGTGAACAGGGTGTTCATGTCTTGTAAATGACAGTAACATGAAAGTTTTGGACATCTACTTTGTGTCTTGCCACGTTACACCTGTTCTAGTGGTTTCCTTATGTAGGCTGCATAGAAGGTCTTGTTAACCTCCTTTCACTTCCTTTTTTAGACACTCAGCTCTGTGAAACTGTTTTCAGTGTGATCCCAGAACAACATTTAAACATTCGTTTGCCTTGTCACAAATACTTGGAGAAGTGATTGAATTCTTTTACCTTCACAGACATGGGGTAAGATTTGTTTCTGTTCATTTTTTTATAATAAAATATCACATGGGTTATTTTCACAGGAAAGCTTTGAAAGAATTGACCTAAATTAAATATATGTTATTGAACTTTGCACTTTGCATTACAAATACAATGCCTTAGTACTGATCAGCATCCATATATGAATGCCAATTGCTCAAAGCAACTGCTATTGTATAGATTATATAGAGTGACTAAAATGCAACTGCTTTATATAAAAAATTAATTTGACACTGCCATATTAATGCTTTGTAAACTTATCTAAGATAACACTGTTAAGTATGAACTTTAAAAACCTGAGAATACCTGAGTATCTCCAGATGCCACTGTCTAACTGATCCTTGCTTGTAGAATCCCTTCTGAAGATCAACACTTTGGTGCTGAGTGTGCAGACATTTATTCAACTTTGTCATTAATGAGCTAGTTTGGATCTTAGGGACTTGTGAAATGTCTTAAATCACTGCTAATGTTTTTCTCTAGTGCATGTACAGTTGAGATGGGCAGATGTTAAGGAGGGCCACAGACTTTGCTTAAAGGAACACACAATCCTCCTATCAGTAGTCCAGAGCCTGTTGATCCACCACTGCCCACAGTCTGATATCCCAGTTTTACCCTAGAAGCAGCTAGAATTTCTTTTAAATGTCTTGAAACATACGCAACCCTCTCATGCTATCACATATCCAACCCCACACCCCACAGTGGGCATCTGATTTGCCTCTTTTCTGCATTCATATTTTGTGGTAAAACTGTCTCATTTTTTTATGATCAAAATGTTTTTATTTTGGTCGGATCTGGCAAAGGAACCCATACTAGCTCTCTTCCAATAATTCCAGATGCTTACATTTATGGATTGAAAATGTTTTCCCTGGAGTTGAAGTTTGGTCATTGTTTTGGAAACTATGATGCAAGCCACATCTGTTTTTTTTGGGATCCTTGAAGGAAATGTACTTGAACAATGAATATTGTGTGAGGTCAAAATAAACATGGACCAAATTTTCCCTAAACTTTAAGCAAGGATAAAATGATGAATGTGCAATATACAGTATCTTTTCTTTATAGTCAAATATTTCTGTAGAATATATCTGTAGAAATATAGGAATACCACGAACACAGCTGCTGTTGACTATTAGATGCATGCATCTTCATTTTTCTATCTCTGATAATGGTTCTCAACCACAGATAAAAGTATCAAGCGCTAGTATTGCATTTTTGTGGCTTTAACAGCACACACACATAAGCATGTATTGACTCGTGGAACCCTTGACAATTACTTATTGTGTCATAACCATCATATAAGACTGTTCAACCACAAAAATGAGGTGTGTTAATGGTTTCCAGTACAGATTCAACTTCCAATGACCCAATGACTGCTTCCTTTCAGAAACAGCGGAGAGGAGGGAAAACTGCACCGAAAACTGTCTCGCATAGGGAGCAGAAATCGAGAACCGCCAAGACCTCCACCTCAAGCAGAAAGGCCTCCAGCTGCCACCCCACCCAGACAACCTGAACCTGCTCCAAAACCTCCAGAGGCTGCTGCAAAACCTTTAGATCCGGCTCCCAAACAGCAAGTAGTCCCTCCAAAGCACCCTGACAGCTGCTTAAAGCCTAGTATTCCCCCCAAACCTCAGATACAGGTGTTCAGTAGCACAGAGCATGGAAATTCCATACTCAAGGTAAAGAATACTATTTTGATTAATGAAAATATGAAACAAAGTAGGATTCAATTTTATTAGGGTAGAATAGTACAATATGCTCATAAGCTCTTTCTAAGCTCAAGTGTAATGTTTTGTCAGGGTCTGGATGGTTTTCGCTGTGATAACACCTTGTGTGATGTCACTCTGGTGCCTGGCGATAGCACTGAAACTTTTCCAGTTCACAGAGTGATCATGGCTTCAGCCAGTGACTACTTCAAGGCCATGTTCACAGGTGACTCTTGAAAATAAGAACTAAATGATGTTGGGTTGTTCTTAGCACTCAACTAAGCTCAGATTTGTAATATTATGACACAAACTATCTATATAACAAATGGTCTCCTATCTGGCAGGTGGAATGAAAGAACAGGAGCTGGCTGAAATTAAACTACATGGAGTGAGCCGGACAGGCCTGAAGAACATAATTGAGTTCATTTATACCTCTCAGCTAAGCCTGAACTTAAGCACCCTCCAGGACACACTGGAGGCTGCCAGTTTCCTCCAGGTGCTTCCAGTTCTCAACTTCTGCAATCAGCTACTTAGCAGTGAGGTATATGACCTTCAGAGTTTACACAGAGCTTTCATAATTCTGAAATTGCTTCAACAAAAACACATATACCATTAGGAATGCATTATATTGTTTTGACAGAAACACTTGGTTTCTTGGTTTTCTTTTTTCCATACGGCAGGTCACCATAGAAAACTGCACAGAAGTTGAACGCATTGCAAATGATCTTCTGCTGGAGGATGTCCAGGCCCACATACACAACTTCGTCTGTCAGAACTTCTCAGCTCTAGTGCAGAGTGATCATTTTCTGCAGCTTTCTGAGGCCAGCATAGCATATGCCCTCTCAAGTGATTCACTGAAAGGATTCTCAGAGATGGAGCTCTATCGCACTGCCCGTGCTTGGCTGGCATATAAACCCAGTGAACGCCGACCTGCAGCCTACTCCTTGATGCGCCACATTCGCTTCCCCCTGATGACACCTGCTGAACTGCTACAGATATCTCAGGAAGACCAGATTGACGAGACAAGTGATGAGGAAAAGGAAGGCAAGCAGCCATTCATGCGTTCTGACACAGCTTGTGTGAACCTACTCTTGGAGGCTAGCAACTACCAGATGCTACCGTTCCTTCAGCCATCACTCCAGACTGAGAGGACTCGCATTCGTTCAGACACAACACACCTTCTGGCTCTGGGTGGGGTGATGAGGCAACAGCTGGTGGTGAGCAGGGAGCTTAGGCTGTATGATGAGGATGGAGGAGGAATCTGGAGGGCCCTCCAACCTATGGAAGTGCCTCGCTACCAGCATGGAGTGGCTCTTTTGGGGGGCTTCCTTTATATTGTAGGAGGGCAGAGCACATATGACACAAAGGGTAAGACAGCAGTGGACAGTGCGTACAGGTACGACCCTCGTTTTGACCGCTGGCTGCAGGTTGCCTCCCTGAATGAGAAGCGGACATTCTTCCATCTGAGCGCTCTGAAGGGGAAGCTTTATGCTGCTGGAGGAAGAAACGCCACTGGGGAGATTGGTAAGATTCAGGGATCTAGAAAAAAATTTAAAAAAATAAATCTCTAGAACTGACTCTCACTGGCTGTATGGCAGCTCGCTTATGCTTCCAAAAATGCATTAGCAGTATTCCACTTCTCAGTACTATGGTGTGATATGATTTGATGTTGTGTGATATGGATTGTTATGGATGAAATACATAAATATTTACCACTCATTAAACACCCAAGGTCAGTTGGTAGGTCCAGGCTTAAATTCCTCACTCTCATAAATACACAAACTTCTGTTACTTTTAGAATAGTATAGTAGTTCTTAAATAATACACTATATGGCCAAATGTTTGTGGACACCTGGGCATCACTCCCATATGTGGTTCTTTTCCACATTGTTGTAAGAAGTTGTAAGTGCAGAATTGTCTAGTATGTGCTTGTAGTCTATAATCTTGACACTATTCACTGAAATTAAAGGATCCAAAACTGTTTCATTATGCCCCTGTGCACAAATCAAGGTCCATAAAGACATGATTTGCCAAGATTAATGAGGAAGAACTCGGATGGGTCGAGGCCTGAACTCAAACCCATTGAACACCTTTGGGATGATTTGGAACAGTCTGCACACCAGGCCTGTCATGACATCAGTGTCTGACCTCACTATTGCTCTTGTGGCCGAATGAGCTCAGATTCCCACAACTATATTTCAAAATCTATTGGAAAGACTTCCCACAAGAGGCTGTTATAGCAACAAAGGGGGAATAACTCCATATTAATGCTTTTGGAATGGGTACATATGAGTGTGATGGTCAGATGCCCACATACTTTTGGCCGTATAGTGTATGTTTTAATAGGAGTAACAGAATGATAGGTTGGTGACTTTAAGGATTTCTCATTACTCTAACAACATCAGTGCCTATTTATACAAATGTCTTGGGAATGCTACAGCTTCTATAACTTTCTACTAAAACTTTCCCCACAGACACGGTGGAGTGTTATAATCTGTGCAAGAATGAGTGGACCTTTGTTGCACCCATGAGTGAGCCTCATTATGGCCATGCTGGTACGGTACACGGAGGACTAATGTATGTGTCAGGTAAGTACCAAAGTTTTCTAAAGGATTACTATATAACCTTACAAAGGAACTATACAACATTGTCTGGTTAAAAGCCAAAAATCAAGTTACCATCCTGTCCAGTGAGAGAACAAATAGTAGTACGTAGATGAAGGGAGTTCACACAGTTCATCTATCTAATTTAGGATCATAACGTATTTTTTGACTTACTTCAGCTTGCTCATTTATAAAATGTTTAACAGAGGATCCCATACAACTTTCTTTCCTAGGAACTCTGCACATAATTCCCTTTCCCCTACAATGAGAATGCTAAAATAAAAGTGAAATCCCCTGCATTTCACATGAATATACTTGTTGCTGGTTTCTTTTCTAAAACACAGACCTTTGTCAGACATGTGAGTTATGACTACCCTGAAACCCTGAGTGGGTGGGGGGTTTGGTAATTCAGTGAGGTCATTTAGTTTGCACTCCTAACCACATCCTTCCTGCCACATCCACTTGCTGAGGCTTGACAAACCAGTGAATAAGTACAATATTAATACACCAATGCAACATCAACATTAAAACAACAGTTCCTTTTAACTAAAGTATTTAAATATGTCAATATTTATCTTCCTTTATTAGGGGGGATAACGAGAGATGCATTCCAGAAAGAGTTGTCTTGTTATGACCCAGACACGGACTCGTGGAGTCGTCGTGCTGACATGATGGAGCTCCGCGGACTCCACTGCATGTGCACTGTAGGAGACCGACTGTACGTTATGGGTGGAAACCACTTCCGTGGAACAAATGACTATGATGATGTGCTCAGTTGTGAATACTACACTCCTGCAACTGACCAATGGACAGTGGTGGCGCCGATGCCCCGAGGTCAGAGTGACGTTGGTGTGGCTGTGTTTAAAGGCAAAATTTATGTGGTAGGAGGCTACTCTTGGAACAGCCGTTGTATGGTCGACATTGTGCAGTGTTATGACCCTGAAAAGGATGAGTGGGAGAGGGTTTTTAATGTTCTGGAGCCTTTAGGAGGTATACGTGCATGCACTATGACTGTACATCGTCCAAGTGGGTCTGTAGATGAAGCGCAGATACAGGAATGTCCCCTCCAAACGACTAAGAGCTGAGGAACAGAGGAAACAGTATGTTTTGACATGTCAGAATCATATATAATAAGAGTACATATATTTGTTTTATATTTGTATGGCGAGTATTACAGAGAAATAGGTGCCTCTGTAATAACAGCACATGAAATATGCGTTTCATAATGTGGCTTTATGAAATGAATCCCTGTTTATATGAGTCATGTGGACTTTTTCATTTGGACACTTGCCTTTGTACCTACTGATAAGGATTACAATAAGGGCAACGAGTCTTAAGGAACAAGAAAGAAAACTGTGAATATTGTTTGTGTGCATTGTGTTTGTGTGCATCTCTTTTTACTCTTCATGTACCATTAACAAAACAACTGCTTTTTATAGAGTTTCTTTCTGAACTATATTTTAGTAAACTATAATGGAATAAATAACTGAAATAAAACTGAAATAAAACATGGCTTCTTCACTAAATGTGTATCATTTTGCTAAGAGGAGTACAGTACAGTACTATAATGTTTTCAAGCTGTTACTTTACTGCTTCAGCACATCAAGGTATTAATAATCATTAATCAACAGATTTGGAAAAGAAGCAGAATATGATGTCATGCAATTTACGATAGACCCCGGGCAATTTCACATTCCAGCATGTTATTTAGGGGTGCAGGAAAGTACAACAAGAGGACTGGTAAATGCCCTTCCCACAGTAGCTGGAAAAGTGTGTTTAGCTAATGCAGTGTTCAAAGAACAGAATCATCTAGACTAACCAAACATAATAACTATGTTATCTATTATGCTACATAATGTAGATTTATAGCCCAAGTTGATTTACCCATGCCATAACATGGCCAAATGAGCCGGATTACACCCAGATGTGGCACAGACGTTTTATATGGAGTGTTATAGTAAATAACATCATGGCTTTTATGTTCTATAGGTCATACCAGCCATGATGTTCTGTAGGTCAATAGCATCATGCTGTGATCTACAGAACAGGCATGATGATGATAATGTACTATGTGTTCTATTGCTTAAATGTTTCATTAAAGCAATAGCAACAGAATATTCCAAGGACACCAAGGTTGTGAGCCAGGAATACACCCTGGATGGGATGTCAGTGCATCACAGAGCACCATGCACACACCATCATGAAAACAACAGCTGAGGAAATCACTTTTGGTAAGAATGGTGTTCATCACTTCATTACCAATCCAGAGATGTGTGGAATCTATGCCAAGATGCACTGAAGTGGTTTGAGTTTCTCATGGTGTCTCAACACCTTAGATTTATATTATGATTTTCCCCTTTCATTTGTCACACTCTATTTAAAATAAGGCTTTATGATAGATCCTAAAAACAGACTCTGACCTCTGACCATTATTACCTTGATAGTTTAGTCCTTGCTGACTGCTTTTCCTCCAGGATTTTAATCTCTAAAGTGGCATTGGGTTTGTCCTTGGCAGAAAGTTTAAAACGTGCCTCCCTTCTCGTTACTCTGTGAGCCTTCAGGCATTAGTATTTTCCTTCTAATCACAGAGTGTTGCTTCAGTCTTTTTCTTCTTGTTTCTGGATCTAGGCAACAGAAACTGAAGTAATGTCTTTTACCGGCGATGTGTGTGTGGTGACTGGAGCGTGTGGCTTTCTTGGGGGAAAGCTAGTTAAGCTTCTACTGGAGGAAGAGAATCTTGCAGAGATTCGACTGTTAGACACATGTATTCGACCTGAACTCATACAGTCACTAGAAGGTAAAAGTCAATCCTGACTTTTTGGTCTTGTTATCTATTTCATTGACAAATCCATGTTGTGTGAAATAACTCTCATGTACCTGTAATTTCTTTTTTTAGATTTGGATAAACAGCTGAACATTTAATAATAATTTGTAACATCTTTAATGGTTGTGGTTTTTAGATTGCCAAGGTGAGACAAAACTGAGTACGTTTGAAGGCGACATCAGGGACAGTGACCTGCTGAAGAAAGTGTGTAAAGGAGCAGCCATCATTTTCCACACTGCCTCTCTCATCGACGTCACTGGAGCTATAAACTACAGTGAATTGTATGGGGTAAATGTGAAAGGTGAGGGGTTATTTGTTGAGTGGCTATGGGTTTTATTCAGCCAGTATTTATACATGTGTTCATGTGTTTCCACCTATAAGTTGATGCAATCAACAAATCTTGAATCCCATCATGAATTCGATTGAATTGTGTTTGAATCTTAGTAAAGCTAGCCAGCCAAATACAAATACCTTATTCAGTATTTCCCAAAACTTTAACCACAATGACCCTGACCAGATAGTTACTAAAACGAATGATTAAATGCTGAATGACCATTCATGTTGAGCAATGAATCATTCATTTTTAATAACTGCTTGGTCCAGGTCACTGTGGCTGAGATCTTAGGAAATAGAACCAGTCTTTTGCACATGTCTAAAAATGTAGCCCTGATTGTACTCTTAATAGACATCTGTGCTACTATGAGAATATATTTGTTGATGGTGACCTTAAAGCACTTTTTGTAAGTCGCTCTGGATAAGGGCATCTGCTAAATGTATATATATCTGCTAAATATATATATATAAGGGCATTTCAGGCATACTGTACAAATTAACAACACTTTTCAGTGTTTCTGAGGACATAGTGGTAGGGTTCATATTTTATTTTGAAAGGAAACATGAATTAATGAAAAGAAAGACAGAGAGTTAGAGATACAGATATAAGATGAAAAAAATATACAGATAATAAGATACAGAAATTGATACAGCTAGTCTTGCTGATTTTACTGAATAACAGTAAAAGTGAGTTTCTTTTGTTCTAGGTACAAAATTGGTTCTAGAGGCATGTATCCAGGAGAATGTTGCTTCCTTCATATACACCAGTAGCATTGAGGTTGCTGGTCCAAATCATCGTGGTGACCCTATCATCAATGGCAATGAGGACACAGTGTACAACACTTACCTAAAGTTTCCTTACAGCCAAACCAAAAAGGAAGCCGAAGAGCTATGCCTTAATGCCCAGGGTGAAAAACTTCAAAATGGAGGCCAGCTGGCTACCTGTGTTCTCAGACCAATGTATATGTATGGAGAGGGCTGCCGGTTTACTTTAGGCCATATGAGGGACGGAATCCAAAATGGTGATGTGTTGCTGCGGACTTCACGGCGTGAAGCTAAAGTCAATCCTGTGTACGTGGGAAATGCAACTCTTGCCCATCTGCAGGCCGCACGAGCCCTGAGGGATCCAGAGAAAAGGGCTGAGGTTGGTGGAAACTTTTACTACATTTCAGATGACACTCCACCTGTCAGCTATTCTGACTTCAACCACGCTGTTCTGGTACCACTTGGCTTTGGCATACAGGACAAACCCTTCCTACCTTTCCCCATTCTGCACCTCATATGCTTCCTCATGGAGGTGGTCCAAGTCATGCTCCATCCCATTCTACGCTTTACCCCACCACTAAATAGGCAGCTTTTGATCATGCTAAACACGCCTTTCACCTTTTCTTACCAAAAGGCCCACCGAGATCTGGGATACACTCCTCATTATAACTGGGAAGAGGCACGCAAACGGACTACTGATTGGCTAGCATCTGTCTTGCCCAGTGAAAGACTACGAATCAATATGAAATAAAAACCCACAATTTTTGTTTTGCTCATTTTCCAAAAGAACCTGGCTGCTTTCAGTAGGTAAATCTCTTTCTTGCAAGCCAACAACTGCACAAAAAATAAAACCACATGCAAAATCTTAAAATCTTCCATTAGTTTTAAAAAGAACAAATTACGTCTGTTAGGCATTATTGACTATTGCATTAATAATTAGTCAAGTCATGTCAAGAAGCCTTTAATTATACTAAACGAAGCTAAATTAGTTTGTTAAAGAGTGTTTTTGTTTTTGTTTTGTTGTTGATTACATTTTTTTTTACCATGACCAGGGTTAATATTGATCCAGAATGTGGACTACGTAATATGTGTAAATGTTATTTTATTTAAATGATTTACTTTTATTTGACATAATGTAATGAATGAAAAGGCAATCAATAAAAGATCATTATTGCAACACTGTATTTTCTGTCTATGTCCTTTTTAAGACTTGAGTGTATCACAACAAAATCACTCCATTTTAATTAGAATAATTTACAGTTACCTATTCCAAGATTAGATATAAGGGTTTGAACCATTGTCTTACAGCTGTTCAATCCCCTGCTAAAATAACTCTCAGATGACCAGAGAGAGCAGTGCCAAAGGGCAGAGTCCAGCAGCAAACACAAACAAGCATTTAAACCCAGTGAGGTCATGGAGTCACAGGCAGCGGCAGCACAATGAACACAAGACATTTGTTTCACTTTCATGAGTCTGATGTTTCCCCAGCTGCAACTTCTACTGCCTCTGATTCATAAAATGGATGGTGGGAATTAATCCCACACAAGCCTAACCGTTGCTGTAGATTGTAAATACAGGTTTGAAGGAGAGAGTTTGCCAAAATCTCTCTTAATCGAATGTTTTTCAGGATTTCAAGCCTTACTTGGAGTACAGAATAAGAAGAGAGATCAGAGAACGGATCAGGTTTGGCAAGATATATGAAGAGCAATATTTAATTAATATACATTAAAGGAAAAATCACATTCGTCAAAAAAACAGTAAAGTCTCTGACTAGCACATTCTTCAGTCTTGTCTTTGTTCTGTGGAACAAAATGACCTGGAAATGGAAAAACATAATCTGTGCTCTTCTGTCACTCTGTACTACATCAGTAGGTAAGTTCCCTGCTGTTTTATAACATGCCAAGAAATTCAACTTAAAAATCTGATGACGCTGTTAAAAAAAAAATGAAGTGGAACGGCTTGTATTCGACTCCAGGTTACTGTCAGTCGTCTGTTCAGAGAATGGCAGAAAAAACTTTCAGTTGGTCTCCCTGCTGTTAATAACCCCATGTACTGAAGCACAATAGTATCATCTATACAATATTCTCTAGATATTGCTGATACTAGATATCTTTATTTCATATAAGCACGTTATGTAATTATTAATATGATTTTTTTCTGTAACTACTGTTAAACAAATTGGACAAGTATGTAGCTACAAGAAGGATAATATGAAGTCACCACTATCCTGGCAGGTAGTAAAAATGATACTCTAGTTTTCATACTACATGAAATATCTATTAGGCTTATAAAATGTCATTTTAAATGTGCAGTTTGTAGGATTTAGTGGCATTTAGCAGTCAGGTTGCCAGTTGCAACTGATTCCCTCCCTGCCTCCTTTTCCAAGCATTTGGTTTAACCTATGGTATCAGTAATGTAGTGTAGTACACGAGTGAGTAGCATAGCATAGGTATTCTAACTGCCTCTTATTCATTGTGGTAACTTCTTAAGCTCTCTGTTTGCAGGGTCAGAGAATAAACAGAAGGATTTCAGTGCTTTTATCAGTATTAGTAACTGAACAGGATAGATTTTGTATTATTAATCAGATTACAGCACTTAATTCTGACTTAATTCTGATTTGATTGGACAAGAAGCATTCCATGAGTGCTGATATTAGAGTTAAACAGAACTGGGACTTACATACTGTATATCTTCTTTACAGGTGAGTTCTATTAACTGTTAATTAGGCTACATTAATGATCTTTATCTATCTTAGATTGTAATAAACCTTGCACTGCAAAGATGAACATATTATTACAAATAACATTTGAGTTCAATGTATTAAATTTCATGTATTAAATGTATTATTAATGTATTTCTGTGGTAACGTGTATACCTACACAGAGTAGCTCCCATATTGAACTCGCTCCCATTTGGATATGAAGGGCTCATTCTAAGCTAATGAAAACATAGCAAATTGTTGTTATACACTAATAAATATATAATTATGAATACTATATTCCATTCCATAATAGATCCCCCTAAATCCTACCCGCTGCGCCGTTAAACCATTCGCACATGTCTCCATATGCTCACAGCTAGTGATGAAGATTCCACAGCAAACTGTGCAGACTTCAACAATGCAACGTGGAAAAAGTACAGACAAATCAAACGTCTACATGTCCAGTTCTTGCTCCTAACCAGAAAGAATGCAGACTGCGCTAGTCTCTTCACCCAGGATTGTCTCAACGATACACAGAATCATACTACGCACTTAAACAGTACACTTCCCACTAAGGTCATTATTCATGGATATAGGTAGGCAAAATTCTGGTAATTGTTAATGTTAATCTGCACCCTGTCTTCTACCAGGATTAAGCTGTATTTCCTCCTTCAATATACTGTCATTTTTTTAGTGCTCTAGGCAGGAAGCCCTCCTGGGTGAGAGGCTTAGCCCGGGCTTTGTTAGAGAAGGAGGATGTGAATATCCTGGTGGTAGACTGGCTCTTTGGATCCTCTTTTGCCTACAACCAGGTTGTGGATAACTACAAGGAGGTGGCTGTGCAGATATCAATTCTGATAAATCAGCTTACAGTAAGTGATTTATATCAGTATAATACTTATTTATGACTGCTGCAGCAGTGATTTGTCAGAGTTTTCCTTCTTCCATTTTTTTTCCACTGTTTCATCAAATACACTATATTGCCAAAAGTATTCACTCACCTGCCATCAAACGTATATAAACTTGAGTGACCCCATTCTCATGATGTCGGTCCACCCTTTGCAACTATAAAAGCTTCAACTCTTCTTGGAAAGATTTCCACAAGGTTTAGGAGTGTATTTATGGGAGTTTCTGACCATTCTTCCAGAAGTGCATTTGTGAGGTCAGACACTGATGTTAGTAGTGAGGAAATTTCATAACTGGACTTGTTGCACAGGTGGCATCACAAGGTACCACGCTTGAATTCACTGAGCTCCTGAGAGCAACCCATTTTTTCACAAATGTTTGTAGAAGCAGTCTGCATGCCTAGGAGCTTGAGTTTATTCACCTATTGACATGGATGTGATTGGAACACCTGAAGTCAATGATTTGGATGGGTGAGTGTATACTTTTGGCAATATATTGTACTTTGACTTCAGCAATCCACATGAAACTTCCTTTCATGCTAACAGGTAGGCTCAAAGCACTTTTGAGGCAATAGCTTGAAACAGTTTTGCCTAAAGGCCTTTTGAGGCAACTTGTCACTTTACCCTAGCTCATTTTGATTAATTTGTGGAGTAGTGCCACCTACTGAATAATGTTCAAACTAAAAATCTAGTTATTTCTAGCTAATATCTTGTGTTGTAAAACTTCTTGAAACTTCACACCCCACATATTTTAGATTTTTTTTTTAAATTTTGTCTATATGGATCACTACAACTGGCACATTTCAATATTTCAATAACGGCTTTAAGTGACTGCTTTAATTTGTTATGCTTGTTTCACTTCATTCTTGCTCTTTCTCTCACATTATGCTGCAGTTATATTACACACTGCTGTCTGGTGCATATAGTTCTTCAAGCTCTTGCAAGATAGTGGACAAGCATTCATCATTGTGTGTCATCTGAGATACTTAACAGTGCTCTTTTGTGCTGCTGACGCAGACCAATGGTATTAATCTGGAATCATTCCATCTTATTGGTATTAGCCTGGGAGCTCATGTGGCAGGATATGTGGGAACTCTGTTTGGAGGCAAATTGGGACGAATTACAGGTGAGGAACTATTGAAATAAGTTTAAATATGTTACATAACAAAGTAAAAGCAAGATATCTGTGTCTGTATAATGGGTCATGCTCACTTGTTTAAGAAATGCTTCAGAACAAAGTAATGTTAGATTTTTTTTTTTTTTTAAAGGTAAAATATCTGGTTTGTAGCTGTGTATTGTATTATTTGTTATTTCTGAAGGATGCAGAAATAATTATGGAGCAAACAAAAATATTCACATTACCCACACTACTTTAATTCCACTTTATGAATAAGTCTCTCCAGTATATTGAGAGAAAACACTA
This sequence comes from Hassar affinis, assembly GCA_025674545.1. Taxonomy (NCBI): domain Eukaryota; kingdom Metazoa; phylum Chordata; class Actinopteri; order Siluriformes; family Doradidae; genus Hassar; species Hassar affinis. The sequence goes on along the minus strand of JAOVYV010000048.1, from coordinate 23,462,701 downwards.
CTTTTCTATGACAAATATCAAGGCAATCTGTTTTGTTGGCATATTAGAATTTTTTTCTCATGCTTCTCAGTAAGTATTACGTTCTTCAGAATGTGCAGTTAAACCTAAGGCAACCCTCAAGGTTTTGCAATTGTTTCAAAACCTAACACTGTAAGTCATGGTAATTTTACTTTCATAGTAAGTTTGGCCCTCTTCCACAGGTCTAGATCCAGCAGGGCCCATGTTCAAAAACGCTGACCCATTTGACCGCCTAGATCCCTCGGACGCCATGTTTGTTGAGGCTATACACACCGACTCTGACTGTAAGAATTCATCAAAACCTCACATAGCCTTAAGCCTGCTGTAAAGTGAGGATAATAACAGCAGCCATTTCTCCACTTTTCTGCTGAAGTGCTCACACAGAGCCTCATTTCTGCTGCTGTATTACCTTGCATCATCATGCTACCAAATCTACTCTCAAGTAACTCTATCATGTTTTAATTACTTCACTTACTTTTGGCAGATTTCGGCATTTCTATTCCTGTTGGACATGTGGATTTTTTCGTGAATGGTGGGCTGGACCAAGCTGGATGTGAACGGTCAAGTTTTTCATCAAGTATGTGGACAGTTCAAGTACATGGACAAACAAAAAGAACTTTAACTTTAAGCTCTCTGACTGATTCAGTTACAACAAGTGATAAAAACCACAACAAGTCATAAAAACCATAAAATCTTGTATTATGTATATTTTCTGCATTCATATATGCCATTTGTCTTAATATTGTGTATAAAAATGTAGTGTTTCAGAAAAATCTAGATCTAGACTCTTTAAGGAGTCAGCTTATTAAGTAATTACTGTAAGTCTTAAAGATAACAGCACTTAACTATTAAGGTGAAGGTTATAAAGGCTCAAAAGGAAAATAAAGCAGAAGTTGCTGAAATTCCTGGTTTGTTGTCAGTTTTTATTTATTTTCCAGTGTATGGCTATGTACTCTGTGACCACATGAGGGCGCTGCATGTGTACATGAGTGCACTCAATGGCTCCTGTGCACTCACTGGCTTCCCTTGTTCCAGTTATGAGGATTTCCTGGCAGGTCAATGTACCAGCTGTGATGGCCTCTTCAACAACGTTTGCCCACAAATAGGTAAAATAAACCATTTGATCACTGATTCCATAAAACATTACCATATATAATTTGTGCAGTCTCTGTAAAATGTTTTGATATTTATATGCTTTTTGTCATAACAGCAAAGGATAACTCAGTTGTATAAATGAGATAAATGTAAGACACTGTGGGTAAGGGCATCTGCTAAGTGCTGTAAGCAGTACTAAACTTGTGAGCAGAGTAGCTCGGTGGTTAAAATGTTGCATTACTGCCCAGAAAGTTGTGAGTTAGGAGAAATCCAACTCCTGCCACTGCTGGGCCCTTGAGCAAGGCCCTAAACCCCTAAACTACATAGGGCAAAGTGCCTCCTTCATGAATTTTTATTCGCATACCTGCACAAACATTTATAAAGGTTTATTTCAGTAAGCACCAAGTGACATGATTTTCTTTCTTCAAATTTGATGTCAGGTTTGCATATCTTTACTGATTATTGCATCAGATAAGTAACAGTGTAACAGAGTAAGTTTAAAATATGTTGATAGGTGGATTTCCCCTAATTGTGTGTGTGTATGCATAGTGTCCTGCAATGGGGCATTCCTTCCACAATGTTACTTAGCTCAAGTGTAATAAAAAACAGTTTGTGTCTAATGGAATGTAGGTTTAGGCCAGTTGTCATAATGGACTTATGATCCCATGTCATTGTGTAGCCTTATGAACACCATCTTATAACTGAAAAAGACAGTTTTATATTATTACTGTAAAACTATTTAAATCATTATTGCTATGATCCTAAACCAAAGAAATACTGTATGTTCTCTGTGTATGATGAACAGAAGTTATTCATAGGGGTGTAACGATACAGTCGGCTCACATACAATCATTCGATTCACGATACTGAGTTCACGATTCGTTTTTTTCATGATATTTAAAAAAAATGTAAACAAAGAACAATTATGAAAGTTATTTTTTATTTCTTAAGTGTAAAACTGCATTTTGTGGTATACATTTTCTTCACCATATCTTAAATAACTGAGTGAAAACATTCCCTTTTTATTTTTGAAGAATAACAATTCAGAATAATGTGTAGTTTTCTTGAGTAAAAACTTTAACAAAGTCTTTTTAGTCTCCTTCAAATGAAAAGAAAAATAATGTGTTTATGCGGGGGGGGGGGGGTCTGCAATAGTTTCAAGTTTGGAGTATGAAGCACACCCTTTCAGAATCTCCGGTGATCAGGTGCTGTTATAGTGACATAGCTCTGGGTAGCCCTTGTAGTTCACCTGTCTGTGGTTATCACTATACTGTCTGCCTCTTTCTGAGTTTGCATTACATTTGCTTTTGTTTTGAAGCTGCTAGGCTGTTAATAAGACAGAAGTGTTGTATGAAAGCATGATATATGACGTGCTAGAGCCGTCTGCTGTTCAAAAAATGCTATTACATATATTAGATGGCATTATAAACAGAGCACATGTGATATAGTGATATGGCCACGATGCACATCGTCACATTTTTGCATCGAGATACATTGTAGCACGATGCATCGTTACACCCCTAGTTATTAATGTTGTAAAGGTTATAACAGCTTATTAGCCATAACATATTTTGATGTAAAATTATTTTATGGTAATACGTGATATTGCTTTTTTAAAATATAGTTAAGTAAACTCACTTTAAACTGCCATCCTATTCATCTGTGTGTTTGTGTCCTAGGCTTGCTCAAGAACAGCGGGTTAACAATGTCGCCATTACCCATACATAGGAAGGTCTACCTCCTGACTACATCTGAAGCTCCCTTTTGTGGTGAGGTTGTTTTTTTTTTTGTTTCAGCTGAGATGAAGATGAATAAGTATATTTTGACCTAATACATGAAAACACATGCTTGCATAAGAAATTTGAGTTAATCTCTGCTTTGTCTTCTTTCATAGTCCATCACATAATGATTGTGCTGAAGGTGTCCCCACTGGTAAAGAGTGCAGTGGTGAAGGTCACCCTGGTCTCCATGCAAGACGTCAAGACAGAGCAGAAACTCCTTCTGTATGTATAACCTCTTTTAGGATCATCCACCATTATGCCTTTAAGGAAAACAATCATGATCATGTGTTTTTCACAAGTGATTATCTGGTATCCATGTGGGAAGAGTGTGTTACTGTTTGAACAAAAGAAATACATTTTATCCTATATTCAGAATGGTGTTCTGTGTACATATTCCAGACAGACTGACAAAACCATTTATAAAAAAGTGGTAGGACATCCAGAGGCTCTATGCAAGATAGAGTCCATCCATCTGGAGAATATTGGAGCATTATTCTACAGACAGGGGAACATCCACTTTCAATACATCTGTATCTCCAAGATGCCTAAAATGAGGTAAAAAATCAACAAAGACATTTAATGTCCACAAAGTATGGGACAAGCATATACTGTATATTTGGCAGGGCATAGTGTTAATGTCTGTGTGAACTGTGTGTTATTATTTCTGTTCTATGCGCAGAAGGATGGACACAGTGTGTGTGGAGAACATCATGATTGGCAGGCGTGCACCATGGTCACATGACATCGTCCAGGTGTGCTGAATAGATGCACGAAGAACACACGCTAGGAGTGCATATGTAAAGACAACAGCATTTATTATAGTGTTCCATTTAAAGCACACATATTGCATGTACAGTGTAAAAATACCATTTAAATATGCAGTAATATATTCAGTAATAGCACAAGGATATTCTGTCAGACTATAATTACAGAGCAATTATAATGCCTTTTAATACTGCTCAGTTACTGGAGTTTCATGGTTTCTTTCCTCTTAATGTCAAATCATGCAACACCATTTAATGAAAATTCATCTTGTTGAATCTCATGTGTCTTACTATCTAATATCAATACATATGATGTTTGTGATCTACAGTAACTTGGCAGTACAGCTATTATTTAATGTATAAACTGTCTGTGAAATGAATAACAATATAGAGACACGTCTATGTACAGCATTTAGTAATGAAAATGTAGCATGAAGCCTAATCTACTGCAGGCAAATTGTAGACTGGGATCAGGATCAGCCATGCGCTGCATTTCCACTGAGGTTTTATTAAGGAATTGGCCCCAAGAATGAATTGATTCCTAATAGTGAATTAAAGACTTGAATAAAGTAGCATATGCTGGTTTCATGTTTTCCCTGTATTCATTATTTATCTGAAAAAAAACCTGCAAAGCTAAAACACAAGGTGATATTAGGTAATGAAGTGAAAAGTGAAGTGAAACTCAGATCTACAAAAATACAGAGACCCCAAGCTTAACAACAATATTAAAGCAAAACAACAAAAACAATATTGATATTAACATGGAACTCAAAACTACTTTTGGCTTTGTTGATCAAGGCTAGTGGAAGGGGTTATTACTACTATAATAGTACTGTTAAATCTTTTCAAAAACCTCTTAAAGATGTTCAATTTACAGTATGTATCTGTACTATAGAAACATAACCTATGACAGCAGAGGAATTCTGACACATGTAGTGAACTTCCTGAAGCTCTGGTTCCACTCTTGGCTTTGTTTATGGATTAGATTATTTTTAGAGCCTTGGGGTATCCGTGGGAGCCAGTGGAGCACGTCCTCTTTGATATCGAAACCTTCCAGGAGGATCACCTTCTGTCAAATTTATGAAGAAAATCAACAAGTGGTCATTTCCAATCTCGTGGCAATAGCTTACCATTACAGAAGTCATTCTGCAGTAACTTATGAGAATATTGTTTTTGAATCTGTATTGAATCACTACAAATGCCTGTCGAAACTATGGCGTAGCCTACCCCTCCACAAAGCCCAGCCCATATTTCTCATTCCACCACCGGCCTTGTACACAAGGTCAGCATTTCAATGACAGTGGAGCCCATCTCTTTACATCAGCTGTCCCGCATACCATCCAATACCACCTTTTCCACCCCCCTCCATGAAATGCAATATCACTCGCAGCTGGTGCAAGCATGAATTATAAAAGGAGCAAGAGGTGGATTAATGGAGCTTACAGTTTTGGATCACTGGATTGCTCATGACTTTCCAGCCATTAAACAAGCAAATATGCAGAATGACGCTTGGCAATGAAAAAATCTTACCTGACCCCAAATGTAATTATGTTTACATTTTCCATTTTATTATAATGGAAAATGTAAATTATATATTAATGCAATATAAAGGTGATAATTATATTGTGCTGTATTAATTTCCCATTTGTGAGGCAAGGTAAAACTCATACTCTCCTTTGACTCACACCAGTCCATGTAGACACAAACACACAGACACCTTCAAAGAAACAGTAATTTACTGAACAACATACCAATGTTCAGTTCTGTTTTGCAATGTAGAATAACTGTATTTTAATCGTTGTTATGCATACAATAGCATGCCTGGAAGGGTTAGATGTTAATGCACATTCACTAAAAAGCATTTTCCTCCCCTGCATTCTTTTAGTTAGACAAGTTAGTCAAGTGCATGATGACAAATGAGTTGCCACGTCAAAACAGACTGCCCAACACACACTTCTCCCCACATTACCAGTCCTAACCTATTAGTGTGTACTTACATTTAACTTAAGAAGTGGCCCAGTGTGTTAGCTTCAGCTCCCTATTTTCTACTTCAAATAATCCCTTTCACTCCCATAGTCCACTAGCGAGCCTATCATGTCAGCAAAGTCCTCGAGGACTAGGCTGGTTGAGTCCTCACCCGCGGGCAGCTCAGGATCCGTGGCCCAGGAAGAGTGACGCGGACCTTTCAGAAGTGGGTCTTTCCCTTGTCCTTGTTGAGAGCTTGTTGCACCTACATGCTGGTTGCTAGGTGATGGATCTACTGGCACAACTGTCTGATTGCCTAGGCTTCCCCTGGGTGGGGAACTGCCACTGCCCCCCTCACTACTCGGTGGTGATGGGGCAAGAACATGGTAGAGGCTGGGCAGACGGATGTCAAGATGTACCCCACTCTTGGCGAAGAGTTTGTTGTTAAGAGAGTAGAGTTTGTCTGCAATGTCACTGCCAAGCATGACAGAGAAGAGACGAGCAATGTAGCGGTCTTTGGCCAGAAGGATATAAAGACGTCGGCGGCGCCATGAGATGTAGTGACAATCCGTCTCTGCTGTCAGGGTCACCTTAGAAAGGGGGAGATCCAGGTGTTCAAGAGATGTCAGTTAAATGTTGAAAGTGAAGTAGGTATTTAAAGAAATTGGTTATTCTACAGTAAAAATGACACAGCATTGCACCATATTAGAGCTTAGGGACTCTAAAGGCATTTGTTATGGCACCTGGAAATTTCCCTCCTCTGTTGGTCTGAGGGATTCCCATTCTGGAGAATCCAGGAACTGGTGAGGGAATATGTAATGAAGGAACTGACCTTCTAAAGACACTCGAATCCTATGAATTATAGAAAAAGAGAACAATGGGTGGGATCTACAGACATATAGCTAAGATGATCATCTTTACAAAAAAATTACAGTTAAGATGATCAAGACAATGGTTTTTATTCACTGAACCTACATATAGTCAAATCTGATTGTAAAATGAGTTCATTCATCAATTCGCATCAATAGGCTTACATCTAGCTTTTAATTAAACTTATGAATAAAATGCTTGATTTGCAGCCAAATAACCAAAGTCAGCATCACCATCATTAGAAATTAGGGCTGTATAGTAACTAGAGTCATAGACAATAAGTACTAACAATATAAAACATGATACTATTTGCACACACAGGAAACTTGTACTAAAATAGCTACTATAGTCAACGCAGAAATTATAACTGTGTTCCAGAATTTGTAGATCTGGATTTTTATCAGCTCATTATTCATTTAGATGATTTTACATAGAACTTTTGCTCAAAGATGCATTTTTTAGATTATTATATTATATTATATTATATTATATTATATCATTTCATTTCATCTTCTTGACCGCTTATTCCTTTTCAGGGTCACGGGGGAGCTGGTGCCTAGCCGGCCGCATAGGGCGCAAGGCAGGAACAACCCTA
>JAOVYV010000048.1:23420737-23431683 GCA_025674545.1 Hassar affinis | reverse complement strand
GCTCTTACCCTGCTAATTGAACCTTCACACTCTGCTCTTAGTGGTGCAATGTGCAATTAATGAAGATTGGCCACCAGACTGGTCCAATTTAACCATGAAACCTCCCACACTAAAATGACAGGTGTTTCAGTTTCATTGTCTAACCCCTGTAGGTTTATGATATGTGGGGGTTTTGCATCAAGCTTTTACAGTCTAATACTATCAAACTTTAATGATCATTTCAAGCTGTCATTCTGCTTCAGCACTAAATTACCAGTAAGAAAAAAGTTAATGCTGCATAGTGTTATTGTTTGTATTATCATTCTGTATATAGGCACTAATGCACTATTTTATAGTCTGTACACTAGATATATTACATAAGCCTTATGTATCAGTTTATCATCAGTTAGGGCATTAGTACATCCAGTGAGCTGTATTAGCTGCCCATTATTATCATTGTCTTTTGTACTTGTGACATTACTGGTTTGTTTGACTGCTAGAACAAAAACATGGTGCATTCAGAATTTTTATCCTGATGGGCAGATTTTGTAATCATGTATTGTGTATAATTAATACACACGTTTGTGTAGTGTATGTGTTTGTAGTTTAAAGATTATGCACAGATTACACAGTGGGTCCTGAGACCTTATTGAAAACCTGGGATTAGTTTTTACTTAAAACTAGAAGTAAAACAGAAAGTTTTAGAATATTAAAAAAGGGAAAGTTCAATAGCTTGGTTATCCAATATTAAACATTTCCAGGATACTATTTAAAATTAAACTAATTTGTCATATTGACCATGTTAACACCTTTGTGCAAAAGGTCAGAGTCACTGTGAGTCTTATCCCTTCCACTGAAGCACTAGTTAAGACGCAAATTAAAAAAATTGTATAAAATATACAGTAAATAAAGAAATAAATGGAAAAATAAATAGCTACAAAAATAAATAAGTTCTAAAATTCTGTTTCACAAATTGTTGCTGATAATATTATTTGTATCAAATTACAAAGGAATAGCAAATAGACCCATTTTCTCCAGTAGACGTTTGGATTTATTTTTCCTTTTTAAAATCAATTTTACAAGTTATGAGTGTCTAAATTGTACATTAAAAATATTTTGTTAAGCCAGTGTCTAGGTACATCTGTAGTTCTTTGAATTAATCATCTTCAGATATTTATTGGACAATTATCCCAAGTGTGGTGTTAAAATATTCATGGTAACATAATAGGAATAATGTAGGCTGCTCTTCTTTGTTGAAATTGTGTGACTCATTGTAGTATATAGATTTGTGATGCAGCTCGTTTTTTTTTCCTAATAATATACTTTACTGACAAAATACACTAACAAAATACACTGATCAGCTATCATATTAAACCACCTGCCTAAAATTGTGTAGGTCCCCTTGTGGTCCTTGTGGACTCCACAAGACCTCTGAAGGTGTGCTGTAGTGTCTGGCACAAAGATATTAACAGCAGATCCTTTAAGTCCTGTATGTTGTGTGATTCATCAGATCAATCCACTTTCTTCCTTTGCTCATGTGTCCATTGTAGGTGCGTTCAGTGGTCAGGGGTCAGCATGGGCACTTTGACTGGTCTGCAACCACGCAAAATACAGCAAGCTGTGATGCACTGTGTCTTTTGAAACCTTTCTATCATAACTTTTTCAGCAGTCTGTGCTACAGTAGCTCTTCCATGGGACCAGACCAGACAGACTCCCCATGCACGTCAGTGAGCCTTGGGTGCCCATGACCCTGTTGCCGGTTCACCGGTTGTCCTTCCTTGGATCACTTTTGGTACTAACCACTGCATACCAGGAACACCCCACAAGACCTGCTGGTTTGGAAATGCTCTGACTCAGTAGTCTGGTCATCACAATATGGTCTCTGCCGGTCACTCAGATCCTTACAGTTGCCCATTTTTCCTGCTTCCAACACATCAACTTCAAGGTACCACTGAAATAAGATAATCAGTGTTACTGACGATCTGTGTACAGTGTCAAACAACATAGAATTTCCAAATTAGGTCATGCATAAAGGTTTCCCCACACTGCCACACATTCGGCGTGTGTTATTTAACTTGAGAATGAATGTTATATCATCAGGATGAACGACAGAATTGTGGTAATTGGTAGAATAAAAGTTAATTTAAGTGATTTGATCTGTGCTTGGCATAGCGGTGTGTAATAAGAATGGTGTTGTAAATGGAGGAAGCCCCGCCCTGGAGTATGTGCACTGCTGACGTTCATTGGTGCGTCACGTGACTCCTGTGGAATGTTAACAATGCAGTAAGTGTCCAACTTTGTACTGCATTTCTAGTTGTGCCGTGAGTAACGAGAAAATGGAGGACAGGCTCGCTTAATGTAAACTGTGATTTTTTTTTTTACGGGACGAGTCAAGCTGGTGGTATATGAAGTAAACGGGTGTTAAGGCTCACACCTTGTTAAGTGCGGGATTTAACGTTTCTCTTACATGGTAAGTGACTGAAAGCTTGGTCCTTTTTTTTTCGGGGGTCCGGAAAGAAAAAGTCTGTGTGAATATGAGTGTGTTTGTAAGTGTTGCGTGCTGCCTGTATCTCGCCGTGGCTCGGACGGAATGGCCGGTAAAGGCTCGGTTCGGTTTGAAGCGCGAGGCGGTTCGCTGGAATGCTGAGCTGCTGTCGCTCCATTCCTCTCCATTCCTCTCCAACACTTCCAAACTTCAGGAAAGGCTGCAGGAAAAGGCCCAGAGACGGACTGCCTCCCTGCTCCTACCCCGTCAAACCACTGGGAATAGCAGAACACCGGTACAAGACAGCACCGCGCGAGGTTCAGTGCAGAATGGCCAAGAAAGAAAAGAATCGGCAGCTTTTCTCTTTTAACGCAGTACAGGAGAAATACCGTCTGGCAGCAGCAGCAGCACTAACCTGTGTCAGTCTGTCTCCTCCTTTTATTGCCGTTGTTTAAAATAGTGTAGCGGGTCTAAGTTCATGTCTCTTGAGAGACTTTAATGAAGTTTTTGTCTTTGCTAATAATATTAAACAGAAAATGCAACAATAATATACTTATACATCACTTATAGATTATTTTATTATATAATTGACCCATTTGTTATTTTAATATATAATAATAATAATAATACAACAATATTATTTTTTTATTGTTGTGCAACAACAATAATATCATTTATAGATTGTTTTATTATATAATTGACCCATTTGTTATTTTAATCTGTAATAATAATAATAATACAACAATAATATTACTTTTTTATTGTTATGCAACAACAATATCATTATTGTTTAATATAACAATAATAAAAAATATTATTACTATTATTATGCAACAACAACAATAATATGATTTATAGATTATTTTATTATATAATTTACCCATTTGTTATTTTAATCTATAAATATCTATAATAATTATCATCATCATTATTTTTATTATTATTAATAGTAGTAGTTATTATTAATATAACAAATAATATAACTACAACAACAATACAATATGAATAAAATATTATTATAAATTAAAATAACAAAAGGGCCAATTATTTAAAAAAAATTATATATAAATGATGTTGTTTTTGCATAATAAAAGTAATAATAATAACAATACTACTACTACTACTACTAATACTAATAATAACAATAATAATAAAAATTATTATTATTATTATTATTATTGTTGTTGTTGTTGTTGTTGTTGTTGTTGTGTATTCTCTTATGATATGCAAATCATATGCACTAGTATGGTGCATAGTCAACCGTGAAACATTTCACATGGACATATCCTGTAAGAAAAAGTTGATTTATAAAAGTATTATGAGATATATCACAACTTTAAATACTTAAATGCATTTGTAGTTTTCACTTTAAGTGGCAAGTAGCAGGCACATTGTTGCAGCAGGTTGCAGTTGTATCCTCCAGCCCTTGCCTACTGCATACCATGTGCAGTTTGTCTGAAGGAGCATGTGATTTTAGTGTGTTCTGTTCCACTTCTTGTTCATGATGTAGAGCGGTGATTCACTCGGTTTAGTTTTTCCTCTTGTATGCATTCAGGATAACTGCAGGATGTTTGCTGAATATTTAATACTTCAGGGATTAAAATTTTTTTGCTGCATGTTTTAGTATTTCAGCATATTAGTAAATGGTGACTGGTAGGTAGGTAGCTGCAAGAAGAAACAAGAACCTGTTTACCATATGCCCTGAATTATTCAATTAATAATAATAAATCAAATAATTATTCATAACTGTTTTATTGAGAATGGAGTCATTTGCTATCTTAATGGTTCCACTTTGCATCCATGGATTCATTTTGATCTATAGTGAATTCCAAAGTGAAGAAAGAAATACTGACTTTAAAAGACACTTCAGCTTGAAAAACCAGCGAACTATCTGTTATATCTAAGACACAGCATACTAATATGACATATAGTTTTCCTAGAATACATTTAATAACGTTCCTTGACAGCACATTGAAATGATAATTGTGGGTTTCACAAGTACATGCATGCTGAATAATAACCTAAAGGGAGCAGCTACAGCTTAATAGAAGACATTCAGCAGTTTTGGTTAAAAAGTATCAGACTATATTGCATGTGTCACTACAGTGAAACAGGCAGATACCTGGAGCATAGAGTATCATAACGCTAAATATCCCACCCTGCCCCTATAGAATTTCTGACTGTAGTTACTAAGATAAAAAAAGTTGCCAGTAAAAAAAAATGTTTAAGACACAAATGTTTTACACACACACTGAACAGTGAGCAAAGTTTATTTCTGGAAAATATTGTTCAGCAATCTTATAAAGCTGAATGTAGTGTTTTCTTAAAGCCTGTTTTGCAAGCAAACCGTTCAATATCAACATTAATAGTAGCTTTACAAGGAGACTCCCTGATGCTGTAAAGGATTCGGTATAGAGCCTCCATGCTGACAAAACCGCAACAGAAAGTGAAAACATAACTTACAACATAGCCAGCTTACTCTTTACTCGCTGTTGCCGACTTTCTTCTGTTGGCCTCTAATGTCTATTGATTTATTTGTTTATTCTGTGTTGGTGGTCTTGTGATACACAGCTGTTCATTTGTTTACTTGGCAGAAGCTTCAGAGGAATGGGAGTTTAGGATAAAGATTCTAGAGATGTGAGCTTAAGAGGTTAGGAAGTTTTAGGAGGTTAATTATTCTAGAAATGATAGTTTAGAAGGATAAAGATTCTAGAAAGGTGAGTTTAGGATAAAGAATATAGAAATGAGAGCTTAGGAGGTTCTAGAGATGTGTGTTTAGGATTAGAAACGAGAGTTTAGAAGTATACATTTTCTAAAAATGGGAGTTTAGAAGAATAAAGAATCTAGAAATGAGAGTGTAGGATGACGATTTTATAGATGAGAGTTTAGGATAGATTCTAGAGAAGTGAGTGTAGAAGGATAAAGATTCTAAAAATGGGAGTTTAGGATAAAGATTCTAGAGATGTGCATTTGGGATGTTAAAGATTCTAGAAAGGAGAGTTTAGATGGATAAAGATTCTAGAAAATGAGATTTTAGGATAAAGATTCTATAGATTAGAGTTTAGGATAAAGATTCTAGAGATGAGAGATTAGGATAAAGATTCTAGAGATGAGATTTTAGGATAAAGATTCTAGAGATGAGAGTTTAGGATAAAGATTCTAGAGATGAGAGATTAGGATAAAGATTCTAGAGATGAGAGTTTAGGATAAAGATTCTAGAGATGAGAGATTAGGATAAAGATTCTAGAGATGAGAGTTTAGGAGGTTAAAGATTATAGAGATGGTTTTTAGGAAAATATTTTAGAATTAGGAGTTTAGAGTAAAAATTCTTGAAATGAGGGGTTATAACAAAGATATGAGAGTTTAGGATATATGTTTGAGAAATGAGAATTTAGTAGTATAAAGATTGTGGACTTTCAACTTTAGGACAAAGATTCTAGAAATCAGAGCTTAACATGATTCTAGAAATGAGATCTTTGGATAAAATGTCTAGAAATGAGAGTTTAAGATAAACAAAACTGTAAAATATGAGTTCATGATAAAGATTCTACACATGAGAGGTTAAGGTTAAAGAATCTGGAGAGCAGCTGCATCAGCATTATATTTAAATAAAAAAACTGTTGGTGCCAAATGTTCTGTTAATGTACTGGAATAATCTGGTGGCGATCTAAGTAAAAACAATAATGGCCAAATTTTTGTAGCATCAGAAATGCTAAAGATCATCTATGGCATGAAGACACTCGCTGGAATGTCGCCTGTATCTTGAGCCTGTACCAAATCTATTTGTACACATCATTTTTTGCTCAGCATAGTTGTTTTGTGTTGGGTTGCTTGTGCTTTCCAGATGTGATTAGATTATGAATAGTGATAATAGATTCTCTGTTTCTAACATGGAGCCTTGTTTGCGTCAGTAAGACATGTGCTTCTTCTCCTCATCCTGTCCAATGCCTCAGGAGAGGATCAGCACAGTGCTGGAATGCATGCAATGTTGTTGAAATAAACCAGTATCAGGATGCTCATTTGTGATCGGACACTGGTTTTTCACAGCAAGTAGAGATGCAACTACTGAACTACAGCCTAACGTACATTATTTCCCCTCATCCCACTGTCTCCACAGACAAAGATGCAGACCAGGCTGGAGTGGAAGCAACACACAAGCATAACTCCTCTTGTGTTAAGGGAGGAGGGGGATTGTGCCCCCTAAAAGGACCATGCGCTCCAGTAGGACTTCGAAGATCTACTAAGTTTACACAAGTGTCCATCTGGGTGGGGGCATTAGCTGCCATTCATAGCTCAGTCTTGTGTGGGTGTGTGTGTGTGGTGTGTGGTGTGTGTGTGTGTGTGTGTGTGTGTGTGTGAGTGAGTGAATTTATTTTTGTTATTTTTTTTCTCTGCTTCTGCAATTGACTTGGTATGTGTAAGTGAGTAAGCGAGTGAATTTGCCAGCGTGCAGGGGTGGGGGTGTGTGTGAGTGTGCACTATAGGTTAGGGTGGGTCTACCCATGCGGCCGAAAACTTTCCCTGCAGCCCCGTATGTGGGCAACACACGTCAGCGGCTCCAGGAGATCAAGGAAGGACTGAAACAGCCAGCTAAGCTGGTGAGCCAGGCGCTGCATGGAGGCAGTGCCCGAGCAGAAGGGAGCAGAGGGGGAGACTGCAAAAGTAAAGACCATGCTGGTCGGCAGCAGCAACTTCGTCAGCCCCAGAAGTTCACCAACCATCAGAATGCCCTGCGAGAGATTCGCAAATCTCTCATGCCTTTTGCCAATGAGTCTGGTCCAGCATCCAGCTCCTCACATCCAGGCGGAGACGTAAACAGGCAGATGCTGCAGGAGCTCGTCAAAGCTGGGTGTGATCAGGTATGGTCTTTCTCTCTCCGTCTGACTTTGTGTGTGTTTGTTTGTGTGAGTGTGTCTGTTACAGTGTCAATTTGTATATCAGTCAACCATAAACAGGGGTTTTCAAAACAAAAAGACAATTTATATAATATATATTATAATATAATATTAGCAAAGTTGCTATACAGTAGGAAAAGTGCAATGTAGTCATGAGCATTTCTCAGAAATAAAACAAAAAGTTGTCTAAATGTTGTCAGTAAAGACTGAAAGAATGCACCTCCCCGGACAGGCATAGTGACATATAAACAGTATAGTTAAACACTGACCCACAGCCAGGAAAAGAAGATACTGACCTCTTTTACAAGCTCCTTGACATATTGTCAAACACAATGTCTATCGTTATTGTTTTGAAGACGTTGTGATAGGGTATACAACAGGTAATACTAGTTATAGGTAATAAGTAATCAGGTAATAAGTAATCAGTTATTTGACAGATTTATTATTAGGGAGAAATACTATTTGGAAAGCAGAATGTGCTTTTCTGTCTCTTGAAAAGAACTGTTCCCAGCTAAGAACTTGACCTTAACCTGATAGAACACCTTTGGGATGAATTAGAGCAGAGACTGCAAGCCAGGCCTTCTTGTCCTACATCAGTGTCCATCCTCACAAATGCGCTTCTGGAAGAATGGTAAAAAATTCCCATGAACACACTCCTAAACCTTGTGGAAAGCCTTCCCAGAAGAGTTGAAGCTGTTATAGCTGCAAAGGGTGGGCCGACATCATATTAAACCCTGCGGATTATTATGGAGAATGGGATGTCACTCAAGTTCATATGTGCGTGAAGGCAGGCGGGTGAATACTTTTGGCAATATAGTGTATCTATTATCTTTACCTTAGCCTTGCAGTGGACAAGAAACAGAATGTAGCCTGTATCTTTAAAATCTGAAGTAGTGACATGTTGGAATGGCAGACACGTTTCACATCCTAGTATTCCTTGTCTCTGAGAGTCCAGTGGAACATGCCAGTTACAGAGAAAAGGAGGTCAGTGAATGTTTCTGATAGGCAGAACAATCAATAACATTTCCACCCCAGAAGCAAAGATACTCATAGAAATGCAAACACAAAGACACTCGTAGAGTGCATGGGCAGTAATATCAGAACCACTATTTACATATGACATAGCAGGGCCTTACTGCGATCCTTTCACTGGACCCAAACAAACCTAAACTCTATTTTTTGTGTTGAAATATAAAACACGTAAATGTAGTGAAGTTTGCGCCCTGCTTTATGCTGTATATCACACTATCTGAAACAGACCCTCAGCTACAGGCCTGAGAGCAGCTCTGTGATTGTTAGGCATGTGAGGAATGCTATGCTCAAGCCCATGCACAACACCACGGAGAAATCCACCACCGCACAGTGGAATTATGAGGCCTAGCCTGAGGGAGTCTGAGCTGCCTCTGTCACAGGCTTTAGGACATGGCTAAATGCAGACTGGACCTGTTTTGGGGGTTTTTTTGGCTATCTGGGAGCTGAAACATGTTATCAGATGGGTTGTAGTCTGTTTAAAGTTGTCTCAATATTTTCCTGACTCTTTAGGTACAACATTTATTTGGGTTGAAGCTTATGTAAGTTTTTATTTTTGTATTTTTTTTTTGCAGTATTTTGAATTATTAAAGCAGGTTTGTAATCAGAACTGTGTGAAAGTGACAATGGTGATACACTGTATGAGATGGCTTATGTTTGTTTAACATTTTATGAATAGATAATGAATAGTATAGTATAGATTTATGAATAGTAATAGATAAGGTCAGCATTTACCTAAAGTTAAAAAAGGATTATTGGTTAGTCACTATTTATTCCCATAGTTCTGGTTGCTGAATGGAGCTCCTACACCATGTAATGCATTGCTATTGCTACTGATCTAGTCTTGATAGGATTAAACAGAAAATAAACATCTTTCCACCCTGACTATATAATCCACCCTGCATACAATACTTGTATGGTATTTCATTATTTTCATTTCATTCAAAAGCAGTTTCTGGTTATCGTAATTCCTAAGCATACCCACAGCTGCAGTGTTTTGGTAGACCAGTAAGACTGAACCATTGTGACCATGCAGAGGAAGTGTGTCCATTCAATAGCAGCTGGGTGGAACAGTTTTCCCAGTGAGTCTGACGTAGTTACCTAGGACAACACAGATTCCCTGAACATATCTGTTTCCCTCCGATACTTTCATTGCCCCTGTTTTCATTTAGTCATTACAGTTTATACTAAAGTATACACATTCTTTGGTTTATAATGTCTGAACTTTAAATCAGTGAACGACAATGCCCTAATTTAAAGACCTGTCCGCCATACTGTTATAGCAGAGTATGCATTTCAGTAAACCTCATTATTATTATTAGTGATATTATATCATTATTATATAATGACTTATCCTTTGAATATGGCTTAGTACTTTTAGCTTTTAGCCTTTAAGTGTAGCCTAAGCCACTCAGATCCTTTTTTCTCCACCACATTCCAAGAAAGTAATGGCTGCCTTAGCAGTCCTGGGTCCTTCAGTGGTCTACTTTTGCCTGATACTTATCGAGGCTCCACAAATTACGCAGCAATGCAGCAGCTGCTTATATAATCATCTTTAAAAAGGAAATGTTTTGTTGGGGGAAGAGGAGGGAGGCTGAAGGGAGGGGCTGAAGGACACTTTAAATCCTGTCTTTTTGTTGACTGTTACTGCAATTGTCTTTTTATGCTTGGAAGTGTTTATTGTATATAGACGACTATCAGGCATGTTTTGTTTTGACATAAATGTTAATGTTTGAATTAGCTGATGTGACTGTAGACATGCTACACAAGCATACCCTGTTATATGTATCACAATCCGATGTTGAAAAGTACATGGGTCCAAATGTAAAACTGAAGGGGACACTAGAGGGAATTGGCATGGTTTGCAGAAAACAAAAGCTAAAATAATTACAAAGTTGTTAATAAATTTCTGTTTAATGACTTCTTAATTGGGATATGCTTGGAGACATGGGAAAACTGTAGCAAGGCTTCAGCTCACGGAACAATACAGTATAAAATTACATGGACAAAATGTAGTCACAAATCTCTTTTTTTTATTAGTGTGGCAATGTTAATGAACATACCACTGTAACAAAATGGACAAAAAACTGTAGAAGGTGCTAAAAGATGAAAAACCACTGAAATGAAAACCATGTGTATAACTAATGCTATTATTTTAATAGAAAGTTCAAAAAAAATTTCATGCAACAGAATATTACTGCATAGTTAAAGAGCAGAAGACAACTATTTTGAGACTCTAATGAGAATGAAATACCATGGCACAAGGCAACAGTCATTATACTAACATAATCAAATCACTATTACTCTAATATCTGCTATGGCGGACATAGAAAAAGCAATGTTCTCTGAATGTTCCACTTTTAATATTGATGTTATTTTTAGTAAGAGACATTAACATTTTTACATTCATGGCAACAATGAAACAATCTTATTATTAATACTTATATATGAATATGAATACAGTCTGTCATAATTAGTAGGTACAGGGGTTAGACAATGAAACTGAAACACCTGTCATTTTAGTGTGGTGGGTTTCATGGCTAAATTGGACCAGCCTG
>JAOVYV010000048.1:23406392-23420637 GCA_025674545.1 Hassar affinis | reverse complement strand
GGAGGCCCTACACCATACTAATAAATAATTGTGGTCTAAAATGACAGGTGTTTCAGTTTCATTGTCTAACCCCTGTAGATGCATTGTGTTATAGTACCTTGGTCTGTTCTGATTGACTGTGTACCATGTGCCATGGTACACTCCTGAACATACGGTGGTATTTATGGAAAGATTTGAAATGATACTATGATAATATAATGCATTTTTATTGTGGTGACAAATACCATTGTATATACCAGTGTACCATCAGATACTGATTTTACGCTCACCGAGCACTTCATTAGGTAAACCTCTTCAACTGCTCTGAATGCAAATATCTAATCAGCCAATGACATGGCAGCAACTTAATGCATTTTCGCATACAGACATGGTCCAGATGACCTGCTGAACTTCAAACCGAGCAGAACAGAAACTGCTGATCTACTGGGATTTTCATGCACAAGGATCACTAGGGTTTACAGAGAATGGTCCAACAAAAGAGTCTAGTGAAAAAAATATCTAGTGAATGGCAGTTTTCTGGGCAAAAATGCCTTGTTGATGCCGGAGGTCAGAGGCGAATGGCCAGACTGGTTCGAGCTGATAGAAGGGCAACAGTATCTCAAATAACCACTCGTTACAACCAAGGTATGCAGAAGAGCATCTTTGAATGCATAATGCATTCAGAGCAGAAGTAGCAGAAGCCCACACCAGGTGTCACTCCTGTCAACTAAGAACAGGCAACAATGAAGCTACAATACACATCAGCTCACCAAAATTGGACAATAGAAGATCGGAAAATGTTGCCTGGTCTGAGGAGTCTCGATTTCTGCTGTGACATTCAGATGGTAGGGTCAGATGATTTTGTTGTAAACAACATGAAAGCATGCCTTGTATCAATGGTTTGGGCTGTGGTGGTGATGTAATGGTTTTCTTGGCACACTATGAGCCCCTTAATACCAACTGAGCATCATTTAAATGCCACAACTTACCTTAGTATTGTTGCTGACCATGTCCATCCCTTTATGGCCACAGCGTACCCATCTTATGCTGGCTACTTCCAGCAGGATGACGCACGTTGTCCCAAAGCTCAAATCATCTCATACTGGTTTCCTGAACTGTGACAATGAGTTCACTTCACTCAAGTGGCTTCCATGGTCATCAGATCTCAATCCAATTTGTATCAAGGATGTGCAGCTGACAAATCCGCAGCAATGGCAGAATCTCTGAGCAATATTTCCAGAACCTTTTTGAATCTAATCTACCAAGAATTAAGGCAGTCCAGAAGGCAAAAGGGGGTCCAACTCAGTGCTCACAAGGTGTACCTAATGAAGTGCTCAGTGGGTGTATAATCATGGCAGAACCCCTACACGTGTTTGTAAGAAAGTTCCCAGAATGATTTCCTTTTTTTTTTCAGATTGTCTGGTAATTCTGTACATGACAGTGTGGTATGTTTAGTTATTATGGGTTTCAGTAGAAATGGTAAGTCTTTTTAATATTAATGTTCCGAAGTACACAAATATGTAAACATAGTAAACAGAGGACGAACATATCCACATAAATCGTTTACAAAATAGATGTCGCTTTTCTTCTCTTTTGGACTTATGATGTCCATCTTTCTGTGTCCCTCTGTAAGGGTCCTCCATATGGCATTCATTTACACAGTCTATGAAAGAATGTGATCCAGAATTAGGTCAAAGTGAAAGCTCATACGAAAAAAAAAACCACTTTAACACTGACTCACTGCATTGTAGCCAGCAATAATTCTGTCACTCCCGCCATGGAGACAGTTTGTTTTTATAAATATTCCCACAAGTTAGAGGGTTGCTCTTCCCGTTCAGGAATGTGTGTGTTGAGATGAGTGATTAACTGTCTGTTGTTCTGCTGAGACATGTGGTGGTGACAAGTATGACCAGGATGTAAATGTGAATGCAGATATTTTGGGCAGAGCCTATAAAGCCTAATTCACATGGCACATTTGCCCCAGGTTTCTTGTCACAGATACATTTTTTGGAACAGAGACAAACATTTGTTAACCTCTGCATTTTCAAGTAACAGTGAAAATCATTGGCAATAGATCTGATAGTGTACACACATATGTGACAGTAGGAAGAACAGTGATAATCTACCACTGAGAAAAAATGTAGGCAAAAACAAGCAAAATAACATGATAATGCTATGGCCATGAGATGAAGAGAATTCTTATTTGATGCTAAATGCAAAAAAAAAAAACATCCCATACATTTAATATAGTCTTTTTCTTCCTGTTCTGACCCAAATGTATAATGTATGAGTCTCATCTGTGTTTGATTGTATTTTAATACCTCTGCTCTGGCAAGGCAGCAGTTTCCAAATGTGATGTAGTGTGACGCATGCTCATTATCCACTATGTATAAGAGAATAGATTGTACAAAGAAAAATAAAGCAAAGATAAATAAAGAAGCATTGATTCATCGATAGTAGTAAGTACAGACTTTACTCATAGCTGGAATATTCCTTCTTGGATTGTGGAATGTCCTGAACATCTGTCGCCATGACAGTGGAGGTCAGGACTGGGTCAAACAAAATCCAACCCCTCTTTAATCCACCGGGGTGTGTGTGTGTGTATGCGTGTGTGCGTATGCAGTCAAAGGCAAACCTTTGAGTAGCAACACTGGAATTTAACACATAACCCCTGTAGTTTTGAGAACAATGAACACATCCCTTTTTTATTTCCTGTGTGTGTGAGAGAGAGACAGAGAGAGAGTAACTTGCAAATGAGCCTGTATGTTGAAGAAAGACAGACAGACAGACAGACAGACAGACTGACACACAGACACACACAAAGAAAAGGAAAAGGTGTGCTAAATGTGGGCTGTCATATATGTACTGTTTTATACTGTGTGCCCAGTGTGCCCAGTGTACCCATGCTTGTTCTGACTCACCGTTCATTTCTACACCCTTCTATCTCCCAGTGCCCGCTACTACATGACCCCTGGAACTCTAGTGCTGTGTAGAGATTTCAGAATTATCAACCAACAGATGAGAAGACCGTTGTCATTTTTTTTCTGTGGCATTTCATGTGTATTATTATTTCTGTCCACCAGAGGCATTGTCAGACAGAGAGTGTGCTGTGTCCCTGTAGAGTGAGGTTTAGACAGAATGTCTTCTGAATGAGGTCATATGCCATTCAGGGGGATTTCCTCATATAGGTGTGGGTTGCTGTGTACAGTTGTTTTTATTTAGAATACTAACTTGTAAATTATAACTTGGTACAATTGTCTGGAGTGTATTTATCTGAAAATAGACATGTACAAATAAGCTGGTCATAATATGCAGTGTGTTTATAATCATTTAAATCTAGAGTTCTATGCCTCTACAAACAGAATGCAGTGTATTGACACTGAATGTACGTGAGTGTGTAGCATGACTTTCTGA
The DNA here is from genome assembly GCA_025674545.1 of Hassar affinis. NCBI lineage: Eukaryota > Metazoa > Chordata > Actinopteri > Siluriformes > Doradidae > Hassar > Hassar affinis. The sequence goes on along the minus strand of JAOVYV010000048.1, from coordinate 23,417,244 downwards.
TGTCTTGCTATAGTGTATAAGGAGCCAGCTTCTGTTTTTGTTCTGGCACAGGAAGAGGCTGGTCTGTGATTTGCTGTGTATGAGAGTGTGTGTCCATGAGAGAGAGAGGGCGAGATCCTGTTTGATTGTGTGTGAAATATGGGAAATGTATGACTACCCTTAAATAAATGTATGTCTTAAATTGTAAAAAAAAAAAATATAAGCATTCAAACATTCATACATTTTGCTTTCACAGTTGGGCCTTCTTATGCATTGTTTTAAAATTTGTTCCCATGATTTGTGTGTTTTTTTACTGTATAAAAGGAAATGGCAATACGAGCATTGAAGCAAACTGGCAGTCGTAACATCGAGGCAGCATTAGAGTACATCAGTAAAATGGGCTACCTAGACCCTCGCAACGAGCAGATTGTACGCGTCATCAAACAGACTTCTCCAGGTTGGTGAAGTATATGCCATGCTACAGATAAGATCTTGTTTTAAATAAAATGAAACGGAGAGCTGAAAAAAACATTGCATGATCTATGTATGAATTTTCTCTGAACTAAATCAAACTTTCTTCCTTCTGAAGGTAAAGGTGGCATTGCAAATTCAGTAGACCACAGGCCAGCATTGGAGACTACCAATGAAGGTGCTATGCCCCCTTACCACCAAATGGGACCACCGCTATATGAGGGAGCTGGCTATGGGTCAGAGGGAGAGATGGCACGTCCATATATGGGTGGACCACCAGTCATGAACTACATGATGCCACCTACTAACTCAGCACAGGGTCCTTCCATGGGGAACCCCATGGCTCGGCCCCCCAGCATGGGTGCCTATCCACCAGCCATGACGTCTCAGAATGCCCAAGGAACCGCAATTTACCCATCTGTTCCTGCTCCGCAGAAAGGATACACAGGAGGCATGGATCAGGCGATGATGGGCTATGGTGTGTCTGGTCCACCCATGCAAATCCAGTCCCAGCCACCAGGGGGCCCCGGTCCTCATTATGACTACAGACCTCATATAATGGAGCCCTCTGGCTATAGTGTTAAACGGAGTGCTTCTTTTCAGAACAAGATGCCCCCTCTGGCACCAGACAACTATGTCAATATACAAGCCAAAGGGCCTATAGGTCAAAATGGTGGTGGATACCCTCCTAACCTTTACCTGCCTCCTCACTCACACCCCCGACAATCCAGCCCAACTTCACATCAAGTCCACATGATGTCACGCTCCCCCGGAGGAGCAGCTGCTATGGGTCCGGAGTTCTCCGAGATGCCTCAAGGTCTTCTCACACCTTCTAGGGCCAGCCTCAACCTTGATCTATATGACCACCACTGGGCCGGAGCTCAAGGCCCAGAGGCAGCACCTCCAGCCAGGCAGCCACAGGGGCCCTTCAGAGGGGAGGTACGTGTCCCCAGCAGGACAAATTCTTTTAACAACCACCAAAAGGTAAATGTAAGACAAGCAATGCCCCCTGCAACCAATGTATCTAGCAAACAGGACGCTGGAATGGGGCCACCCAACACCATTACTGCGGTGACCTCTCCACCAATCCAGCAGCCTGTGAAGAGCATGAGAGTCATGAGACCAGAGCCAAAGACTGCAGTTGGACCATGCCATCCAGGCTGGTTAGCTGCACAGGCCCAGGATAGTCCTGAGACTCATGGGTACTTGCCAGATGAAAGTTTTACCTTGGAATCCTCTCAGGAGCCCCGATGTCCACCACCACCATACCCCAAAACGCTGCACATGTCTGGAGCCACAGGGGTACAGGAAACTGCATCCTTGGAAGTGGGAGGCATAGCGGGAGCTCCAGACCACAGTGCCTCAGGTAGGCCTGTCCCAAGTGCCCCAGCAGGAAAGCCAGAAGAACGTGCCATCAAAGTCAAAGCAAAGCTAGGAAAAGGAGAGAAGATTGTTAAGGATAAGAAGCAGATTCAGACTTCACCAGTACCAGTGCGGAGGAATGCCCGTGATGAAGAAAAAAGGGAGTCACGCATCAAGAGCTATTCTCCCTTCGCTTTTAAATTCTACATGGAGCAGCATATAGAAAATGTTATGAAGACCTACCAGCAGAAGCTAAATCGCAGACTGCAGCTGGAGCAAGAGATGTCTAAGGTGAGAAATTCTATACTTGATGAACCATAAACTAGTACTTTACAACAAATTTTATACAGCTCATTTTTAAAATAATCATTTTACTTCTCTTTTCTGTCATGACCTCCATTTGATCCTACACCCTACACCCCTTCCACCAAGGCTGGTCTGTCAGAAGCCATGCAGGAGCAGATGAGGAAGATGTTGTACCAGAAGGAGTCCAACTATAACCGACTGCGTCGTGCCAAGATGGAAAAATCTATGTTTGTGAAAATTAAAACACTTGGAATTGGGGCCTTTGGAGAGGTGTGTCTGACTCGTAAGGTGGACACAAGAGCGCTGTATGCCATGAAGACTCTCCGGAAGAAAGATGTCCTGAAACGGAACCAGGTGGCTCATGTTAAAGCAGAACGGGACATCCTTTCAGAGGCTGATAATGAATGGGTAGTCCGACTATACTACTCATTTCAGGATCAGGACAACCTGTATTTTGTTATGGACTACATTCCTGGGGGAGACATGATGAGCCTGCTAATTCGTATGGGGGTTTTCGATGAGCTGTTAGCCAGGTTCTATGTGGCAGAACTAACACTTGCTATTGAGAGTGTGCATAAGATGGGTTTTATCCACAGGGACATCAAACCTGATAACATCCTCATTGACCTGGATGGACACATCAAGCTTACTGATTTTGGCTTGTGCACAGGGTTCCGCTGGACACACAACTCAAAGTATTATCAGAAAGGTGAGCAGATTTTAGACATTTGTGATCTGAGCTAGATTCCTTCAGAGACATATGTAGACAGACTGTTAGATTGTTTCCATAAAGCATTTTATTGTCTTAATTTTTCACGCATAACTTTCACAGGGAACCATATCCGCCAAGACAGTATGGAACCCAGTGACTTCTGGGATGATGTGTCTAACTGCCACTGTGGTGACCGCTTGATAACACTGGAGCAACGGACAAACCGTCAACATCAGCGCTGTCTTGCACACTCCTTAGTGGGCACTCCCAACTACATTGCACCTGAAGTGCTGCTGCGGAAAGGTAAAGTGTGAACCACTACAACGTTATAGGCCTATACACAAATGGCATCCTAACTGTTGTTAAGAGCATTACTCTTTTAATATTTGTAAAACTTGGTCTGTATTTGTGTGCAGGATACACTCAGCTTTGTGACTGGTGGAGTGTGGGGGTGATTCTGTTTGAGATGTTAGTGGGCCAGCCTCCGTTTTTTGCACCGACTCCTACAGAAACACAGCTCAAGGTCAGGCAATTTTTCAGTGATAGCAGAATATCTTTAATTAAAATAAATGTAGTCTCAGGGCAGCTGGGGTGCTGTTTCATCAGTTCTCAATGGGCCTTACACAACAGCTTATTCATTTGACTGGTTGTTAAGGTGAATCAGCTGCAGATGTTTGATACCACTTCCTTAAGGACTTTATCAAAACTTGGACTGTAGGGATTTATTTAATTTATTTATCTTCCTTTTCTCAGGTGATAAACTGGGAGAACACACTGCAGGTGCCTCCGCAAGTCAAGCTGAGCCCTGAGGCCATTGACATCATTGGACGTCTCTGCTGCTCAGCAGAGGAGCGTCTGGGAGGAAACGGTGCTGGTGAGATAAAAGCCCATCCTTTCTTTGCTCAGGTGGACTTCAGCAGCAACCTTCGCACACAGCCTGCTCCTTACCGACCTAAGATTGCTCATCCAATGGACACTTCCAACTTTGATCCAGTGGAAGAAGAAGGTGGCCCAGGTGCATGGAGTGACAGTGGAGACAGCACTCGTGCTTGGGATGCCCTCTGCTCTCCAGATAGCAAGCACCCTGAGCACGCCTTCTACGAGTTCACCTTCCGCAGGTTCTTTGATGATAATGGCTGTCCATTCCGTTACCCTAAGCCCCTTGAAGAAACACAAGGGCCCCCCAGCAGTAGTGGGGTGAGCAGCTTGGGCCCAGAGGAGGAAGAGGATGAGGAAGAAGTGGAGGGGAGAGAAGAAGAGCAAAGAGAGGGGTGTGAGCCTGTATACGTGTGAGACATGGGGAATAAGTTCACATGCCCATTTAGCTTCACCAGTGTGTCTTTTATTAAACAACACACAATACACCAGGTAATCCTGTGTGTTTAAGGTTTGGCTGAAAAGGAGAGAAGGGAATTAAGGAGGGGTGATCATGGAAAGAGAAAAATAATGCTATGCGAAATGCATATTATTACTCTAATATTATTACACGGAATATTTTACATGTTCATGGATATGTACGTCTAATGGAAACTGCAATCTGGGACCAATAAATGTGGACTGAGACAGATTCAGTGTGACACAGGAGGTTGTGTCTCTCTGCAAGTTTCTCTGTCAGTGAAGGTGAAGCAGGAATTCCTAATTCCAGATGAGTAACTGTGATCATGGTCACTGGACTCTTTGCAGGGCTAAACCAGGGGTGGTTGTGTTAGTTGGTGACTAACTGTGTGTGTCATATGACCACACTACTTAATCAAAATCCTTCTACCCTAATACTATATGGGCCCAAATACACTCAGATGTGTTGTTCCTTCTGCAAGTATCTGTTCAGTAGAGACACCCATGTGAGTCTATTATGACTGGTAGATCAGCAACTCATTTTAATCTTTGAAGCCTTTATACAATAAATATTAAAAATAGATGTCTATTTAGAGCCTGCTAGTCCCAGGAGAAAATGTTACCTATGTGAAGATATGGCTCAGGTTCTTTTCCTCCTTGTGTTAAGGAATTGTCTGTATACTTACAAAATATTTTGGTTTGAGAGTGAGTTCGTAATGGCTCCTAGTGATTTCAAAAACACAGAGGAATGCTCAATCATATATACACAATGCATTCAGAATGTCTTCAGACCCTTTTGCTTTTTCACATTTTGTTATGATTAGGCCTTGTGCTAAAATAAAAAAAAAGATTTTCCTCATCATTCTGTACTAAATACCCCATAATGAGTGAAAACAGAATGTAAGAAATTTTTGGCAAAATTATTGAAAAGGACAAACAAAAATATCACATTCTTTGATATGATGCCACAAGGTTTGCACAACTGGATTTAGGGATTTTCTAGAGATATTCGATTGGGTTCAAGTCAGGGCTCTGGCTGGGCCACTCAAGGCCATTCACAGAGTTGTCCCTAAGCCACTCCTGTGTTGTCTCTGGGCTTAAGGTCACTGTCTTGTTGGAAGGTGAACCTCTGGCCCAGTCTGAGGTCCTGAGTGCTCTGCATTAGGTTTTCATTAAGAATATCTCTGTACTCATTCAACTTTCCCTCAACCCTGACCAGCCTCCCTGTCCCAGCCACTGAAAAACACCCCCACACCATGATGTTGCCACCACCATGCTTCACTGTAGGGATGGTGTTATGCAGGTGATGAGCGGTGCCTGCACGCAATCCTGTCTCTGAGCTCCACAGACACTTCCTTCCTCCTCATGGTTTTTTTTTGCTCTGATATGCATGGTCAGCTGTGAGAACTTATATAGACAGAGGTGTGTCTTTCCAAATCATATCCATTTAACTGAATTTACCACAGGTGGACACCAATCAAGGTGTCGAAACAGCTCACAGATGATCATGAGAAATGTGAGACCCCCAGAGCTAAATTTCAAGTTTCATAGCCAAGAGTCTGAATTCTTCTGTCCATGCGAAATTTTAGTTTTTTCTTTTTAATAAATTAGCAAAAATTTCTAAATTTCTGTTTTCATTTTCTCATTATGGGCTATTGAGTGCAGATTGATGGGGGAACACTTGATTTTTTTTTTAATTTAGCACAAGGCCACAACGTAACAAAGTGTGAAAAAAGTAAAAGTGTTACAGACAGATTTTTACAGACAGTTATTTGCTACATATATGTTACATTTTCTCATATTCTGACTTTATCTGCACATCAGAGCTTTCACCGTTTCACAGTTATGACATTATTGTAATAGCTGGTCCTCTATCTGTAACAATTTATGCCACCATAATTACTTTCCAGTTTCCAGCATTACTTTTGAAATCTAGACCTTCCCAGTTTAAGTGTTTATCATCCATTATTTACTATTTCATTCAGATATATAGAATATATAAAATAAGGAGTCTTAACCGTCAGGGGACTTTTTTTTTTAATCATCATCTTTATGTAGATTCACTGGCAACACTTGTACCCAAAGAATATTTCAATTTGGCAATTTGTAAAGTTATTGCACCACACACATACACTGTATAGTGTTAAACATGATGTCTCTGGCTAAAATATCAACTATATCTTATAACACAGTAGTGAAAAAGTGTTAGGAGGTGTTAAACAAGGTGTCAGAAGAAAATAATTGTATGGGATTACTATGTGCAATACAGAATATATATATTATATATTTCTAATCACACAAACAGCTTTTTAAATCAATACTAAACTACACTATGTAAGGGTAAAACATATTGGTTTTATTTTTTTTCTCTCAATATACAGTGCATACCTGACCCAGTGCTGCTCTTTGTTATTGATGTTACATTATCGTCATACTTTCATATATGCTTTTCTTTATTATTTTTTTTCCTTTTGTAAAAAGCATGCTGTTGGTTGACGGTGTCATTGACATAAGATGTGACGAACTGTGTGCCTTCTAATGAATGTGTGGGTGTGTCCACCACGTGCTGATCAGTATTTAAGAAGGAGATGGAAACATGCTTTTCCCCTTCGCTCAGGCTGGTCCTAAAAGTTTGGGAAAGGATGTTTAGAAGAGAGCGGGCAGGTAGAAAATAAAGATTGGAAAGAAAATCAGTTATTAAATTGTTAACAACATAAGAAGACAAAGTGGATTTGATCGGATTTTATGTGCCTGTTTCTTAAGTAAGAGGAGGTGGAAGTATTGAATTGTTGAGTCTATTTAATGAACATTGTTGGGGTTGATGAGAATTTGCAATAAGGAATTGCACAAAACCAACATTATCTTTGATGTTAATTGACAATCACTAATAAATTTTATAAGCTGTTGGTTGAAACTTAGAACACCTGACTAGAAGAGCTTAATTAAAACTACAGTCCATTATGGTGTCTCATAAGTAGTTCAAATTCATTCATGACTGATATTTAACTAAATAATAAACATTTACAACAAAATGTACTGCATGAATTAATGCTAACAACGCACCACACATTTGATCCCAGTGAGACTTAACAGTAAATGTGCCAGTGCTTAACAGTTAATATTCATCCTGGTGGAACACTCAGTGAAAAATTTCTGGAGACAGGCCTTATCGAGTAATTTGAGTGTCATGTGAGTGTGTTTTGTTTTGGATAGATTTTCTGTATTTTACTTTTGAAAGTGCTGACTGACAATCTTTGGTTGAAAATAACCGATATTGGACTTGCGTGTGCCTTTTTTTTTGTATTTCTGTGCTTGAGTCAGGTGGGACTTCTGTGATCTTCCTTAATGTATTATGTAATACAGCTACTATTGAATATATAAATATATTTATACAGATATACATATTTTTTGTATCTTTATTATTTTTCATTTTTCTGAGCTAACATCTGAACCTCTGTGTCTTCAGTATTACAGACAGTAAATATTTGGATACATATCTTTTTGCATACGTGTATGAACCAAGAATTTGTTATATATGCTTTCACTGTTCTCACGTATATTCCTAAATTAAATTAAATAAAACAAAGGAATCCCATTGTTTGCATTATTTCTAAATATAGACTTCTCAGTAAGGGTTTAACATTGTAAATGGATTCTTTACTAGTCTGAGAGCAGCCGGTGGGTAGCACTTTTACCTAACAGAGAGAAGGTCCTGGGTTTGATCCCCAGGTGGGAGATGCTCTGTGGTTCACTGCTCCCAGGACAGGCTCTGGATCCTCTATGAACCTGAGCAGGATAAAGCTGTTAATATGAATGAATTACAGATGTGTTTATATTATTATTATAATTGATATAATAATAATATTATTATTATTAAATAGCATTTAAACATATTTTCTATTATATATTAAAAGCATATATAAAGTGTGTGTATATACACTCACCAGTCACTTTAATAGGAATACCTGTGCATTCGTGCAGTTATCCAAACAACCGATCATGTGGCAGCAGCACAAAATGTAAAATCATGCAGATACAGGTCAAGAGCATCAATTAATTTTCCGTCAACCATCAGAATTAAGGAAGAAGTGTGCTCTTTGTGACTAAATGGCACAGAGAGGGTTCATTTGAGCATTTCAGAATCTCCTGGAATCTTCACACACAACAGTTTACATGTAGAATGGTGAAATACCTTGTTAAAGAGAGAGAGAGGGGAAAATAACCAGACTGCCAAGAACTGGAACCTGGAAGTTTAATGGTGTGCATGCCGAGATGCTTTTCTGCTCACCATGGTTGTAAAGAGATGATAAGAGCTGCTATATCCTTCCTGGACAAAGATTTCCTCCCACAGTTTCCATCCACAGAACTATTGTTCACTCAGTGTTTTTTTGCACTATTCTGTGTAAACTCTAGAGCACTGGTGTCTAATCTTATCCAAGAAAGGCCAGTGTACGTGCAGGTTTTCTTTCCAAAGAAGCAGAAGCCACACATTACTGAATTTCAAGATCCACGGATTAGATGCATTGAATAAAAGGTGGAATGAGGTGTGGCTCCTGCTTGACTGGAAGGAAAACCTGCACCCACCCAGCCCTTTGTGGATAAGATTGGACACCCCAGCTCTAGAGACTGTGTGTGAAAAACCCAGGAGATCTGCAGTTTCTGAAATACTCAGTCCATCTGGTACCAATTAACAATCATGCCACAGTTAAAGTCACTTTTCTTATCACTTTTGATATCACTTTCCTTCCTTCCGATGTTGGCTGTGAACAGAAGCTCTTGTCGTGACCTGTATGATTTTTTTGCACATGATTGGTTGATTACATAATTGCATAATTGCATAAATGTTATACACTTATACAGGTGGAGAGTGAGTGTATACAGAGGTCTTGATCCTAGTTAGGGCACCAAAAACATTTAAATACTATATAATATTACATAACTTTGCATGCTCCTTGTTCGAAATATCGAAAGTCTCCATTGGCTACGTCCAAAATTGAACACTAGGGTACTAACTAGTACACTAGTGTACTTGACCTGCCTGGTTTGTGTACTACTTTTCCGTACTGCTCAGTAAGCTAGTATGCGGGTTTGGACGTAGCCATTGGCCTGCGCGACAGCTCGATCCCACAATGCAGTGCGTGGCGCGTCATTGAACAGAGACCATGATGGCGGCGCTCGGTGCACCAGAAGTGATTTCACAGCTGGAAAGCGCTGCCAAAGTTTTAATGGTGAGAAATACGGCCCTGTTTTGCTCTGTGTGCTTTAATATGATTGAGTGCGAGTGGGATGCTGAATGGTAGCAGCGTTGCGCGGGTCGGTTGTGTTTAGGGAACCCCGGGCTAACGGCGGGCGATGCGTGGCGCCGAGCTCGCTCCACTCTCCATCCCGCAGAAATGCCGCTCACACGTCCACTGTCGCCTCCCCACAAACCCCGCAGCGCCTCCACCACCTGCTGACCGGACCCAGGACCGGACGCGCAGTTCTCCGTGTGCCGTGCTCCGCGTTTAGTGTGTATTCAGTGTGAAGTGAAGCCGACTGCCCTGTTTTAAAGTGTGCTGAATACTTTAACGGCTAGCGGCACTCCGTGGATACACTCGGTGTGTGTGTGTGTGTGAGAGTGTAAGTAAGTGAGTGAGTGTGTGATGCTGCTTTAGGTCCTGGTCTGGCCAGGTGGACGCGAGTAAAGTACACACTTCCGGTCTGCGTGGATGCCTTTATTAGCTCAGTAACCTGCTGCTGGATTTGTTCATTCGCTAACTAGCCAACTGCTAATCTAACGTTAGAAAGCCAGCAGGGTCTTAAAATATAAATGCAAATAAAAGTTCCCCGCAGATCATCAAACGCATGTTATTGCTAACGTTAAACAAACAAGTGCACAAGCTGCGAGTGTAAACCCAGAGCTCAGAGCATTTCCCTTTCCAGCTCCAGCTCTGTGGAGCAGCCGTGCAGGAGCACTGTCTCTCTCTAACACTCGAGGTCTGTTCATATTACTACTGCACACCCAGGCAGACTGTTCTTTTATATCGTTTACTGTTTTACTAAAGTTCACTAACCAGAAAGATCTCCTACTGGAGCAGAAGCAGAGGAAATTGCAGTAGGATCACAACAGAAAAGGGCTTTTCAGAAACTCCAGGTTACAGCTCTTAGTACAGCTCTTACTACATTTGTCCTGAAAGCCCAGTGACCCAAAGTGTGTCCCTTCATTCAATATCGCCTGTGGTTTTTCTTTTGGTTTTTGAAATGTCATCTGAACTGAGAGGAATTTCTGATCTAATGCTGATCAATCAAATCAGGTCAGTACAACACGCTTCAAAGAAATGACTACTACTGTGAATAATAATCCTAATGAAGTCATGAGGAGGTTAGATACTGAAAAGCAGAAGGCAAGTGCTTTTAGGAAATCCAAACATTCCTCACGATGCGACTGTGCGTAAATGCGTACGTCTTCATTGCCTTGCTTTCCATTGTGCTGGACGTTTAGTAAATTATTCAAACATTTCTGCTTACAGTGATTAACCATTTTTCTTTGTTGCATCATATTTAAAAAATGTGCTGAATTTGTGTCACAATTGAATACGGGGTTATACAATGAAATATACAGGGGTTAGATAATGAAACTGAAACACCTGTCATTTTAGACCACAATAATTTATTAGTATGGTGTAGGACCTCCTTTTGCGGCCAATA
>JAOVYV010000048.1:23389324-23401875 GCA_025674545.1 Hassar affinis | reverse complement strand
TTTCTTTTTTTTTCTTTTTTATTATTTTTTTTTATCATAAGCAGAAATTCTGCTGTTTACTTTGTGACTTGTGATACATTTATTTTATCATCCTGTTGTCCCAAAGTCATCCTGTGTGAGCAGCTATTATCATTTAGATAGGAGCTTTTTAGAAGACATTGTAAAGGGAAGTAGGGAAGTGTTGGATCAGTTGTCTCAGATTTACATTAGTTAGTAAAAGTGTAAACTAAATGAATAAATGTCAAAAGCAGAATAAACATATCATGAGCTGGTTGTCCTATTCAGACCAACGTATCCATTGAATGCTTTAGATTAAGCTCATTTATCCCAGCAGTACATGTTTGATGAAGTGGCGTTGCTCCTCCTATTTCTCAGAGACCAGTAAGGTGGACTACGTGCTGTTCCAGGCTGCAACGGCCATAATGGAGGCTGTGGTCAGAGAATGGATCTTGCTGGAAAAGAGCAGTATCGAGTCTCTCCGAACATTCCTCCTCACCTACGTCTTACAGAGACCCAAGTAAGTCTGACCGTGAAAGAACCGACTGCTTTCTCCTGTTGGCTTTTCCTGATATATTCTTGCACTTTATGCTCTTTAACTTTTTCTTTCTCTCCTCTTCGCTCAGCCTGCAGAAATACGTTCGAGAGCAGATTTTATTGGCGATTGCAGTTATAGTGAAGCGTGGTTCATTAGACAAATCCATCAGCTGTAAGAGCATCTTCCATGAGGTCAGCCAACTCATCAGCAGTGGCAATCCTACAGTGGTAAGCTATAAGTATATATTTAAAACCTCACTAATATTAAGACATTAAGTATAAGAGCGTGCAACGGGTCACACCGGTGCAGCTTTACGGATGTGTAATGGCGACTGAACGTTTTGCTCACTAGAGGGTGCTGTGTGTCTGCTGGACCGTAGGGAGATGAAGCAGGACAAATTGTCACTCATTAAAAAAAACTAGCATGTATAAAACTCAAGTTGTGTGTCTGATAATTAATACTGGTAAAATAAAGGTTAATTTGTGTTCAATGTTTTGTTAGTTGATGGGCAAACTGTAAAAATTTGAACAAATTATAAAATAATAAGTAATCAAATGTCTTTAAGTTGAAGTTGTAGTTTAGATTACCTCCTGGAAGCCTATAAGGTGCAGCTCCTTAACTTATCTCGTACATTCTCTTAAGTTCTGTGGTTCTGTCAGATTCTAGCCAAATCCAGTTTGATAATATAACCATAATTATCTCAATGCGAATAAGATTTCATACCTCAAGCACTTGAGTGCTTCTTGTGTCCTTTGTTGCATTGACAGGTTAGGTTTTGGTCATTGGTGTTTTTTCTCTTTATTAATGTTAAACATTTTCAGGACAATCAGAGACCCAACAAACTGATTGTGACCTGTGTAAAGTGACACATTTCTATAAAAAAAAATACCACCACTTCATGCTTCACTGCCACGTTCTGTATTATTTAATTTAAGACAAGATTAGTGAGGAAATAACTTGAATTAACTCATCAAGCATAAGTATATATACTACTACATAAATATATATACTTCCTGAAGGAATGCTTATTTTGTCCTTACACAGATACTGTAAAAGTATGTCCGTTTTGATAAAATAAAACTGTTCACATGCCTTGGATTGGGAGGCTTTGCTGTTTATCCTGCATAACTTGACTGTGTTGGTGAATTTATCAAATATTTCAGAAGCCTGGTCATTTCATTTACTTTAGATTTTTCATTTTTGCTCATTTTACATTTTTTAGCTGTACAGTTTGATTATCTAAACAATATACATGGAGTCCAGAAAGTCAGGAACCACTTAATTAATTAATAATGTTTTTTATTTACAACATGTGCTCTACATGCTCACACTTACACTTGATGCTGTTTTTCAGGCTTTGTTTCAGTTTTTGTGGATTTTGCTCTACATATTCAGATTAACATATTTGCTCAAATCAACATTCCTGTTTGTTCCTGACTTTTTGGACACCATGTATAATGTTAAAAATAGGAGCATACATGGGTTTTTAAAGACTGTGTATTTTTTTCGAGATTCTTTTGTTATGATGTTGTGGGTAAAATTGGTCACTTCTGTGTATTTATGGCTGTTTTTTTCTGAAGCAAACACTGGCATGCTCCATCCTGACTGCTTTGTTAAGCGAGTTCTCCAGCTCCAATAAAACCAGTAACATTGGCCTCAGTATGGAGTTCCATGGCAGCTGCAAGCGTGTCTTTCAGGTCAGCCCTCTTTTCTATATTTGAATGTTTCTTGTTGTTTAGGTTTTTTTTTTAATTATTGTTATAATATATAATGTTTTTAATGCATGTATGCATTCTTATCTTGTAGGAGGATGACCTTAAGCAGATCTTTGTACTCAACATGGAGGTTTTGCAGGAGTTCAGTCGTAGGGAGAACCTCAATGCCCAGATGTCGTCCGTGTTCCAGCGTTACCTAGCACTGGCCAATCAAGTGCTCAGCTGGAATTTTCTCCCACCTAATCATATCCTTTTTAGAAAAGAGAAATTGTTCACACTTTGGAGCTGAAGTAACTTCTGGCCCAGTATATATATATCTATATAATACTGTTGAGAACTGCTGCTAAAAACAGTCTGCTCTGAAATAGTCAACAACTCGTACATACCTAAAGTAGACGACAATATTGATTTAGCCTCAGGCTGAGGTGGACACCTTGGTTGAAAATTTTCATTCTCTGAGCAGTCACTAAGCTGTTATGGGTCCAGAGATAGACTAAGCACCCTTGATAGTATAAAAGCTCATTATATTGTATGTAATTTTGTTGCATGTGACTAAACTATTCTTATTAAACTAAGAATAGAAGCACTTTACAACTGAGGTAATTATTATTTACAATCCATATATTACATCATTTTGTTTTTGAGATCAGATGAACAGAGTTGCCAGGCATTGAGTGTTGCCATTTAGGTTGAGGCTGTGTGTGTGAGACATAGAGAGACGATGTCTCCTTTTTGTTTTGTTTTGGTCCACTCATCATGAAGAGGGGGGGAAAAAATACAAAAATATGGAAAATTATCCCAGAATGGTTTTCATTCTCCAGCTCTAGAGCTCTCCAAGAATGCAGGTTCCCTTGAGCAGAAAAGGTTACACTGAGTGAGTATGAGTTATCCCTCAAAGATGGACCAAAAGAGCAGCCTTTTTCTCCCCAGTAATACAGCAGATAAGCGTGTCGACACGTGAATGACTTGTGCAGATGTTCTGAATTCGTGGAAGCTCCGCCCCCTTCCCCCCAATCTCAGCGTTCTTGACCCACACAGCTCACTCGCCTTCTGCATATGGAGGTATCCATCAATGTATGTTCAAATTAGTTAATATTAGACAAGCATATATTTAACATAACTTCACTCTATTTATTACAGAGGATACTGAAACACATGGGACAAATAAAAAGATCAAACGGCTCTTTCAGGTTTCAGACAAAAAAAGGAAAGGTTTAGACTCAAAAAGATAAAATGGGCCTAACTGTCAGAAATTACACTTTACTATTAATCTACAATTAATGTTAATGATGGTTAGAAGTAGTAGATTTTTTTTGACCAGCTCTCTACTGTGCTGTCCTGTTCAACACTGAGCAGCATCAACATTGAAAATCAGGGAAAACTTAATATTGCACGAGTCTATAAGCAAGTATAGGATTGAAGTCAATTAAATAAATTGAAGGCAATTAAATAAAAGCATGAATAGATACAGGAAATATAGAAATTGAAAACTAAATCTTTATATGGTTATTAAAATTCTACCCACCTATTAGGAAACTGAAGATTTGATTGAAGATCTTAGTTATCTCGCACTAATATATTGATCCGCCTACAATTTGTGTGTTCATCTGCTGTTGGACATTATTTGTATGTTAGTTTTCTCTGTACCTATGCATTTGTGTTCCATTTCAAGTTATATTACTTCTTTCTCTGCTCTTGCTAGTTATACTACATCTGTCTTCATGTTGCTTTCTGTGTTCCATTATGGCCGACACACGATAGTGATTGTATATGGGTGTGTGTTAGCTCTTTTGGGTGCTAATCCCACTCAGGCAGGCCGTGTGCCTCTCTGTCTGTTTACAGGGATCTTGGCTGGCGGCAGCACCAACTAGGATCACATATCACTTTAAAAGAGTGCCTGTACCTTTATCTCTCCCGATAAGCGTGCCTTTAATCACGCGAGTCGCAGAGGATCTGCCAGGAATGTTGAGCAGGTGCACGTGTCTCTGTGTGTTTGTATAGGCAGACTGAGATCAGAGTCATTGCTGACTGGGTGGTACGTGGAGGAGATACTCCTCTGGGACGAAGAGCATTTATTAAAGGCACTCATGGGGGACAGTATATGTGCTGCATGGATGTGCATGCACATATGTTAACTTAAGGCCTGTGCTCAGAAATGTGTTCCTGACAGCCGCGTCTGCTTTATTCCCCTCAAAGTGCCGCGGTGTGTATGTAGTCTCCGCTCTGGCATGTGTGGCATTTGTCCACACCCCGCCCACCCTCTGCTCCTGGAGTGTGTGGAGGTGTCATATGTGAGACTAGTCACGGCTTCCACTGCACCTCTACTGCTCCACGTCTCTCCTCAGCTTTAGCTGCTGTGAGCCAGGTCAAGCATGAGCCTTGTGTCAATCAGGTGCTCTGAATGGGTGAAAGGGATGACAGACGGCACACACAAAGCAGGAGCGGCTTTCCAGGACATGTGTTCTTGGATGGGAGGGGTGAGTGTGTAGAGAAGGCATTCCTGAAGTGTTGGGCGCATACACAGAGGTAGTGATGGAGTCTTAAAGGGGAGGATGTGACACTTGGAGACTGCAAGATCCCTTGGCTGGCTGTCAGTGAATGCCACTCAGCACGCTTATAATTATTATGTTAACAAAATGTGTGCATCATTATCTGTCTAGAGCCAGTGTTCAGCATGGGCTCCTCCTGTGGTACCTCATTATACTTCAATATTTTCTCATAGTATTTCCTTCCAGCTTTCCCTTCACAATCTTAATAGTGCAATAATTTCAGATTCTCTGAATATGTACGTCATCATCACTGTAGTACTTTGCTTTTTAAATTCTTTTACCTTGTAATTACATGTGTAATTCTATCATGTAGGCCAAATTATTTATCCTGTCTAAATCTTAAACCCTGCTCTCTATTTGTTTCACCAAGGCCATTAGTCTGGACATTGGACTAATGAACTACAAAGGTGTTGAGATTTTACCTGCAGCTAGCAATAGGATAAGACCGCCTTTTTCTTCAAATACGCAGGCAACGGTCAGCAGTTACTGCTCCATACACACCTGTAACAGAGACAAAGTGTGGTATTGTTTCCTTATTGGCAAATAAATTAAACATACGGTGTGCTGCTGAAAGAGTTCAAAGTGACCTGATCAGTTTTTCGTCCTCTTGAGTATAACAGACGCAAATATGGGTCAATTTCAACATGCCTGATTCCCACGTTAGTTTGCTCATATAGCAGGCAGTGGTGTTGAAGGTTTGGCTCCTGCTCTGCTCTCCTCTCCTCTCCTCTCTCTTTCTTAACATGGGTCACACGGAGTTCTACTGGCCCAGTGCTATATTTAAAAAGCCATAAGGACAGGCCTGGTTTGGGGGAGACGGCGACAACACACACTCACCACTTGCTCAAACTTTCCCACACACACAGTTCTTTAAACTGACACTCTTTCGCATGTTTTGGTGGTTGGGTTGTTTGTATTTGTTTTTGTACTGCACATTTATGTAGTTACTATTTTGTGTGTGTGTGTGCGTGTGTGTGTATATATATGTGTGTGTGTGCGTGTGTGTAGGGAGTGACTGTAGATCCAGCCCAGAGGAATGCTTGGCCTTTGCCGGTAACTGGCCTTGATCATACATTCCTGTGGGAGACTCTCTCTCTCTATTTTGCTCTCCCTCTCCATCCCTCCCTGTCTCCCTCTTTTTCCAGTGGGTTATTAAGTGGGTGACCTTGAGGTACAGATTACGTGGGAGGGGACAGTTGGGTTTAAGTGTAGTAACACTCTCAGAAAGACGCAGAAAGAGGGATAGCTCGAAGAAACTTGGAGTTAGTCATAGTAGCTTTTCACTGCACACAGAGAGATTTTGACAAACAAAGCAAAACCTTTGGACCAACAAAACTTAAAGAAACAGAAAAGGTGCGGTAGTGACGTGTTTACTTGTTAGGACTGTTTTATGTCTTGGTGATGCTGGTGACCTTAACTACGACGTCACTAGGCAGACACTACATCGCCATGTTTGAAGCCACTCAGAATGTCATGCTGAAGCCTACTGAGTCGTGGAGGGAAGCCCTTCTGGACCACAGAGTTATGGACCTCTTCTTTACTGTGAGTAATCTACTGGTTCATCATCCCTTCATTGGCATTGTTAGGTATGGTGCATGTGCTGATCTGTGATGTCGCTTCTTGTCACTCCTGCTCCCATTTGAAAGGATGTTAGGATTGTGTTGGTGTGGTTAGTGCATTGAGCTCCCATGCTCTCTTCTCTCATCTCTGTCTCTTGATTTATCCACATGTCCATTCATCCATCCATCCATCCATAAATAAATGAATCCATCCATCCTTTCAATGATTCTTTACTATCGCAATTAGTTTATTATCATGGCTCCAAGCAAGAAAGGTGTCGGTAATGTAAGGGCATCTTACTTTAAACGTGATGGGAATTGCAGTTTGTCTGTCAGCATTCAGATGCTTAATGAAAACACATCTGGGTTAAGCAGATTCACTTGACACTGTAGGGTATACTATCACTGCTTACTATAAAGTGGTACTGATGGTGTGCCATACACACCAGTGTATACATACAGTGCCTATCACTTTCAACCTGTGCCTGAATAATAATAATAGTGATGATGATGATGATAATAATAAAAAGCCTCTCTGATGCACTAATTAATGTTTTTAAGGTAAATGCTTGGCAAGACTCTTGTGACCTTGCAAGCTGAATTGATCAGTCAGCATCCATCTATGAGTTGTCTTGTTAAACCTTAAAACAGTAGTGGTGCTGTCTTGGGCGCGTATGTACTTGATACCAGCAGCATACTGGAAATGTACTGTATTTTTATTTAATATTACAGAGGCTGTAAAAGGCTGAGTACAATGCATTCATGGGCAGAAATTGATTCATAGCCTAAAAGGTAATGTTATTCGGTCTCCCTGCGAGTAACAAAAAGCCTGATGGACATATGAATAATATATTTAAATAGTCATTTAGTTTAGTTTTTTATGTGTATAAAATGAATGAATTTATAATGAATTTATCCTCAGTCTGGGCTGATAAATAATTATCTGTATTTCCTAAGAGAATGTGACTGGCTCTGAATAAAAAAAAAAAACATGAAGGAGCAAGAACTCATGAGGAAGATTCCTGAGCAGTCAAGCTGGTTGAGACAAAGTGACAGCTTAAGGGTTTCATGATGTTTTATGGAGGTAGACATCTTAGGCAGGACTGGCTGATCGAAAAGATCCTGATGTGTGGAACAAATCCGTCATCTTTTTGTCACCATCCAGAGCATGACTTCCAAATACTCCTCCCCTTTCTTTCCATTACATATGCATGGTCTCCCTGAGCCATCAACTGCCACATACTGTTCTGCTTACTCCATCAGTGCCATCAGGATCTGTTGCCAGATTAATTAAGATGGCTCAAGGGAAATCCATACTCAAGAGTCTTTAATCTGCTTCAGTAGTGTGGAGTGCCTGCATTCTCCCTGAGATTGTAATTTGCTGCATCATAATTTGTGCATTATGTCATCTGTAATAAAGGACCGAGACCCCGACTAGCCACAAAATCTCAGTGAGAGATCTCAGTGAGAGCACAGAAATATGAAGATCTGTATTAAACGATGAGTAGTACAGACAGAGACATCAGACTGGACTAAAGGAAACGGCTACTGTCCATCAGGTTCCTTCTGGGTGTTTTGCTTTGTCTTTGTGACATTTGGTTTTATTTGCAGAGGGTTGAAGGATTGTTTTTGTTGAGTTAAAATGTATTCAGCTGTCTCTCTCTATCTTGCTGTGTGGTGTGTTTTTCTATGCTCATACCTGACATTGTGTTATAATCTCAGCTGTGGCAGGGGCAGGTGGGACATGAGGCCATGCGCTGCAGGGGTCAGAGGTGAGTGTAGACGCCTGGCTGGCTTAGACTCTGACCCCTGAATGAAGAGCTACTGTTAACAAACCCTAAAGCCCCTTGCCCTGTCGTTTGGGCCGGCAGGGAGATATGAGCGTCCCCTATCTGAGGGGGCGGACTCTCTGATGTAGCACCCAGTGCCCTGGAAAAAGACAACAGGATGAGAGAATGAAGCTGAGCCTAAAATAAACTCGCTTGCTTCGCTTCACACCTAATAAAGCTATGGCTACACTAACATTTTCCTACTCAAACCCAAGACTAGCAAGGAGTGTTTTTGTTTGTGGTTTAGGTTTATTTTTACACACATATACACCCTCTGTCCCTCATTCACACGGACACATACTTGTGATTAGCAAATGGCAGCTATAATTTGGTTGCAATTTTTTTTTTATATGCAGCCAGGGAATGTTGGAATCAGATCAGTCCATGTCCTCTTTCAGAACACATGTGTGGTTTGTTTATGGACTAAGCAGTTTCATGTTTTGTTGTAGCTAATTGAGATAGAAGCTATACTGATGATGATGATGATTAGTTGCCCTTTGCTTTAGTAACTGGATCTGTGTAGACGCCGATGCACTGGCGATCTTATCAAGAACAAAAGGTCTGCTCAGGAGATGGAGAATAGTTACCTCCTGCTTTGTCTTCCTCCTAAAAATGGGTGTCTCTGTCTGCCAGGAGGCATCTAAATGAATATATGTCAGTCTAACTATAGTTGGATTCAAGGCAGTTGGAATAGTTTGCGTGGTGTGGATGTTCGTAAGCGCAGCTGTTTTTACTGCCCACGTAACTTTGGCCTTGCGCTCTGTCTCTCTATTTAGCCCTATCTTTTTCTCTGGCTTTGTCTCTCATCTACCTCTCATTCACCTCCTCCCCTTCTCTCCCTCCCTCTCTTCTGTATCAGCGCACCAAACGATTTCATACTTTGGAAAAAAGTGTCCAGTCTTCCACGAGACAGATCCGTGCCACACCATGTTAATTATTGCGTCTCCTCTTTTGTCAGATGGTAAAGATAGGAAGTAGAGTCAACTATGGGAGTTCAGAACGAATCGTAGCTTCATAGAGATGTGTATTCATGGAAACTTTTTGGAATTTGTTTCTTTTTGATTTGAAGCATCTTTGCCAGAATGTTTGGTGGACAGACGGTGTTAGGCTTTGAGATTTAAAAAAAAAACTGAGCCGAGGGGGGAAAAAAAAGAGACCCAGTAAGAAGTGAAGAGGATTTTGTGCCAAACATCCGCTCTGCAGTGGAACCACATGTGCTTCTGGTATGGGAGAGCAGGGCACTGAACTAAACACACACTTCCAGCCATGGTGCCGCTATGGCCGGGGATCTCTCGCTCCTCACAAATCGATGAGAGACTGATCGCTTTAAACCGTCTCTGAACTGTGACTTTGAATTTTGCTTTACATTAAGCATTGTGTATCTGGAGAGTGACAACGAAAGGAGACTTTTGCTTCAGTAGGTGAGACGTCTTTCACATTTTTTTTACTGCGCTCCATGTTGCACTTTTGAGATGGCTATTCTTCCTTTGCATGACTGCAAAATTCAAGACAGATTTGTCTTTAAGTACAGCAGAGAAAAAGGCAGGGGGGAGTGGGTGTTTGTGTGAGAGAGATGCTTTTCTGTGTAATTCAGAAAGACTGTGTGTGAGCTCCCCAGCTGTGTGTTTGATCAGCTGCCAGCGAGCAAGTCTGCAGTTCCTTCGGCTGCAGAATGCCTTCAGGGTTTATATACCCTCGCCGTTTCTTTCACTTCTTCTTTTTCGCTCTCTTGCTTTTTCTCTCTCATGCACACACATTCTCTCACACACATTTTGCTTTCTTTCTGGCTTTAATATTATGGCTCCTAATCTGAGAGGACTGTGCCTGTTGGCAAAGGAAAAGAATTCATGCTGCTGTCTGGATGTTTCTCTTTTTCAGGTGTCTTGTGTGATTTTGTTTGAGTAGATCAGCGTACAGTATAAAACCCCAAGCCGCAGTGACTTTCATAGCTTGGACTAGTGAGTTAGGATTTTTTTTTTTTAAAAACCATTTTAGGAATGTTTGTATATAATACAAAAACTGTCTTTCTCAGGTGCACAGGAAGGTTCGTGAGGACTCTGACATGGCCCAGGATTCCCTGCAGTGCCTGGCCCAGCTAGCGTCTATGCACGGGCCCATCTTCCCAGATGAGAATGCTCAGGTCACCTACTTGGCCCACCTTGTGGAGGGGCTACTAAACATGATCAATGGGTGAGTAAGAATTAAACCGGTTCAAGTCTTTTCAATATAAAGAGTTGCATCAACTGAAAGTCCGTTCACTTTAAATAATTTGTGCTTTTGTTTGTTGTTGTGCAGTTGGAAATGTTGACAGCATTTAAAGGAAGGTGATAAATGTATAGTCATTAGGACTGGTGCTCACTTTTAAGCTTCTGTAGGTCTACGTTAAGTAGAGAAGGATAGGTTTATTGCAAATAGCACTTGCACACAGGCTCCTGAAATTTGATCCATAGTTGGTGGAGTGAGTCAGGGTCTTTCTCCTCTATTCTTCCTTCTACTTCCCTGCTTCACTTGCCACTCCATAATCACCTATTTTTGGAGCTTTTTTCCAATTGCATCATCGGAAAACCATGCAGCAGGTCCGTTGTGATTGAACTGTTCTGCTTGCAATTTAAATCCATCTGATATGGGTTAGAGCTGTAGTAGTGTGCATAAGGGTCGCCAATATCTACTTGTGTTCTAGCATTTCTGAGGGGAAGAATTCAGACAATCCAGGTAGTGTTCACTTGTGGATTTGAATGGAATCCATTTGCCTACGAACTTGAAAGCATCAGAAAGTAAATGAAAACATGAATGGAGTTCTGGTGATTTGAAACATTCCCACACACACACACTGTGCTCTTTCAGTGCATTTTCCTATTGAGTGTTGCAGGTTCCTCCAGGCTTTCACACTCCAGGATGCATGTTTTACAGATTTGTTTGATATTTTCTTGATATTTTAAACGATTCCACCACTATCCTTGATTTTTGTAAAGTTGTTTAGTCTGAACTAATTAGTCCATTTGAGTAACATTAGTTTTTGAAGAAGTGCTTATTTCTATCTTTCTGGAACATCCAGAAGTCCCATGAGCAAAAGCAATTTTGTTTATAGAGCAACGATGCATTTAAACTTCTTTAGATGCAGTATCAGAATGTACATTTGTTGTAGTGGGCTTAATATTTAAAAAAATGTATGATTGCTCATTGTACATAAGGCTATATAGTAAAAATGTAGCTGTGGGGTCTTCAGGCCATTTGTATAGCTAATTTAATAGCAGCACTTGCTGACATCATGATGTTGCATTTTTAGAGGAGTATTATTCTATATAATGCTATTTTGTACAGGATTGAGATTGAAGACTCTGAGGCAGTGGGCATCTCAAACATTATCAGTAATCTCATTGCCACGTTTCCCCGGAGTGTTCTTACTGCTCTGCCGAGCGAGCTCTTCTCCTCCTTCATCAACTGCCTGACGTTGCTCACCTGCTCCTTTGGACGTAGCGCTGCCCTTGAAGAAGTGGTGAGTACTAGAATCTCCAGATAGATAACATTAGGTTAACCTTTGTGATCTTTAACCATTAAACCATTTTTATTGTTTAAAAAAATTATATTAAAACCAGCTGATTATGATATTACATAAAATTTTTTCCCAAATGCTCAAAACTTAACATTGAACTGTAACCTTCTATATTTTGTCTCCTTAAGCTGGATAAAGATGACATGGTTTATATGGAAGCCTATGACAAGCTGTTGGAGTCGTGGCTCACGCTGGTACAAGAGGATGAGCACTTCCCCCGTGGCTGCTTTGTCCAGCCAGCTGTGCAGGTCTTCAACTCCTACATTCAGTGTCACCTTGCTGCACCTGAAGGAACCAGAAACCTGGTAAGAGCCATACATCTGTCTGTCTGTATAGCATTATTTCAACCATCTTTTCATCTTCCCCTTTTCTCATTCTGTCCTTTTTTCTACAAATCTGTACAGCTTTTTTATATAAACATTGGGTCATTTTTGTCTCTAGACTGCGAATGGTGTTGCGTCTCATGAAGAGGAGGAGATAAATGAATTGCAGGAGGATGACAGAGAACTGTTTTCAGATCAGTTAGCAAGCATCGGCATGCTGGGGCGCATTGCAGCAGAACACTGTATCCCTCTACTTACAAGGTAAGGGCACATGCTCACACGTCACCTTGACTGAAAACTGAAGAAATTCAGAAGAAATACAAATTCTCTAATATATTCTACATATTTTGTGTACATACACCAATCAGGCATAACATTATGACTGCCTCCTTTTCTCTACATTCATTGTCTATTTTCTCAGTTCCACTCACCATATAGCTGCACTTTGTAGTTCTACAATTACAGACTGTAGTCCATCTGTTTCTCTA
>JAOVYV010000048.1:23370970-23389026 GCA_025674545.1 Hassar affinis | reverse complement strand
GTGTGTGTGTGTGTGTGTGTGTGTGTGTGTGTGTGTGTGTGTGTGTGTGTGTGTGTGTGTGTGTGTGTGTGTGTGCCTGAGCTTCACAACAAGTATTTCAATGTACATCTGTCCCTGACATTTTGTGTACATAACAAATAGATTTATTAAAAACTATTTAAATTCATATTAACTAGAGATTTGTGTCTTGGTATTAGCTTATTGGAGGACAGAGTCACACGGCTTCATGGACAACTCCAGAGACACCAACAGCACCTCATGGCCTCATCAGAGCCAGATTCAGTGGACCGGAAAGTTTTAGATGACCTATACGAAGACATTCACTGGCTCATATTAGTCGCAGGTCTGTCTCAAAGAGAAAAGACTATGAGTTCTTTATTCTGGCACAATGTTTAGTAATACATTTCAAGTGTTAATGGTGCACAATGTATGCCCATACAGAAAACTAGGGAAACCATAATATTCTGATATGATTTCTTTGGGTTGTGACAGGCTACCTCTTAGCTGATGACCCTCAGGGGGAGACGCCGATGATCCCCACAGAGGTGATGGAGTTCTCCATAAAACACTCCACTGAGGTGGATATAAATACCACACTGCAGATCCTTGGCTCTCCTGGGGAGAAAGCCTCCTCCATCCCGGGCTGCAACAGGACGGACTCTGTCATCAGGTAAAGAGGTCGAGGTCGAGTGGTGGGCTTAGTTAACATGAGTGATTCAGAATATCAGAGATCTATCAGTAGTGTGGATGAAAACTCAGATGGCACTGTGGTCACTGGTTTTCTCTGACTTTAGTGAGCAGGCTAACATGATGACTCCTTAATGAGCCATACTGTGTTGTGACCTAAGTGCAACCGGTGCATGCCTTAACTCTGTGTCATGGCAGATGAATGCTCTTTCCATGCCAGACAGAGCCTCTAGTGATCAGTTGGTGTACAGTGGACCCTGCAGCAGTGGTCAGTAAAACATGCAGACTGTAGCAGCAGGAAATGGTTCCTATGTGTCCAGGGGTAGGACAGCACTTGGTGTCTGATCTGCCCTGGTAGCAGCAGTTCTATTGCCCAGTGGAGAATGTCCTGGCCATGTGCCAGGCAGAGTGGCCACGCGAGTAGCAGCCTGACCCTGGCGCCAACCGAGTCTCTAATGCCACGCCGCATACATTATTTAATTAGAGCCAGGACAGATGCAGTGCTGAGAGAGGGGAATAGGGGAAGTTTATGAATGGAGAGCAAAAGGGTATGAGGTGACTGAAGGGTAGAAAGGGTTGAGCTGACTTTAAACAAATCTGATTTTAAAATGATAAGCATGTCGCTCAGATCTGTACTTGCTTCTATTAGGTGAAGTCAGTATTGTAATACAGGACAATGCTAAATACCAAATACCAAGTGTGCAACGAGAGTTGAGGGCTAGTTTGTTGCCGGCTATGTTCTGTATTCTGATAGGGTCTCGAGGCTTTATCTACAGACCTTTCTGTCAGTGGAGTGGAGGTCAGGGCTGAGGAATTGAAAGGATGCTGTGTTGATGGGCTCCTGATGGGTTCAGCAGAAGGAGAGATTTGGGGGGGATGGTAGGAGAGAATAGCAGAGGGGTAAAGGATTTGGAAAGACAGTAGGTTGGTGACTCGGGGTCGGATGGAGGATTTGGAAAGACAGTGGGCTGAAGGATTAAGTTTCCTAATAACAGCGTCCTGACCCCACAGCTCTGAAATGTCAGTGGGGTTTGTTTTTGCAAACAATGCAAACCATTCGCCTGTGCTGCCCTGGCGCTTCAGAGAAGGCATATCTGTTGTACAGGTCATTAATCTGCAGTAAGCCGTTTCTTACGTATCCTCCTGTTCTTTCCACTGGAGGTGGAACAAAAGCGTCAGTGTGCATTTTAGATTATTAATTCTTATCATCTCTTTGTTTCTACACGGGTTTGTGCAGCTCTTTCCTGATTTAAAGGGAGTTTCTCATGAACCTGTTACTGAGAAACTTAAAGCTGTAAATAATTAGCACTAGTTTTAATAATAATTTACTTTTTTCTATCTGGGCTAGTTGCACTGAAAATTACTTCTGAAATTGATTGATTGAATATATTAGATTTGGTTGAACCTGATAAATTTTTAAGTTTCGAGATTATTTGTATTAAGGACCACTGTTCCCTGCTGTCTTTGCCTAGTACTTCCATGGGAACACTGCTACATTCATCATGCATGATTATGTTCGACAGTGTTATAATAACAAAGTGGAATTAGTGTCATTATTAGGTGAGCAGTCGAAGATCATAGATGACAACTTCTACATTCATCGAGAGTTAACAGTGGTCTGTATTGTTTGCAAGCAGTGGTTTGTGTCAGGATGAACAATTCAAGCCACTGTTTTCTGTATTAAATTTAGTCAGCGATTTTGGCACAAGTTGGCAGAATTAGCGGTTTTGAAGATCGGAAAACAAACAAATGCAACCCCACATTTTAGTGTTTTCCACAGCCACACCTCAAAATACATGCACATGTGCTGCCTAGGCTAGCATGCCTGACTGTTAAGGAAGAGGAGGCGCTCATGCAGTTGATGCTGAACATGACGGGTAGACAAGATGATTTTCTATTCAATTCAACTTTATTTCTAAAGCGCTTTTAACAATGGACATTGTCTCAAAGCAGCTTTACAAAGACAAGAAATTAGGACATGGCTGATAGGTTTTGTCCCTAACTGTTATCCCTAATGAGCAAGCCGGTGGAGACGATGGCAAGGAAAAACTCCCTCAATGATGAGAGGAAGAAACCTTGAGAGGAACCAGACAAGCGTACCTAATACAAGAAGAGCTGATTCCTTGTGCTGGATGTTTAATTGTTTGACTGGAGTGGGAAAGAATGATGTTCACTATAAGGAGTGGAGTTTTCTCCTCTGCATAGATGTTTTGTTGACAGCAATAGGAATGTGAGAAGAACAAGTTTTAGAAAAATTGTCTAACTTAACCTCTCATTACTCCCACCTCTGATTGTCCTAAAATGTCAGGTTGTAAGATTTAGTAAGAGCTGTGTCTCATTTTTCTGCTTGCAGATTGTTATCAGCAGTCTTGAGGACATCAGAGGTGGAGTCTCGGGCGACACGGGCGAGTCTAACAGAGCTGTTGAGCCCTCAGATGGGTAAAGACATTGTGTGGTTTCTGCGGCGCTGGGCCAAAACATACCTACTTGTGGATGAGAAGCTGTATGGTCAGGTGAGAAAACTGGGATTTGCTGATCTTATTTATTTTGAATTGCTAGTAACTGTGTAAAGACATTGAATCTTGACATTTTTACTAAACTGTTTTTTTCCTTCCATGTTTTTCCACTTCCTGCCTTTAGATCAGTATGCCTCTAAGCACAGCGTTTGGGCCTGACACTGAGGGGGCTCAGTGGATTGTGGGGTACCTGCTGGAGAAGGTGATAAATAATCTCTCTGTATGGAGCTCTGAGCCCGACCTGGCAAATGACACAGTGGAACTATTGGTCACTCTTGTGGAAAAGAGAGAGAGGTACGTGATTATCCACGTGCGGATGAAATGCAGACTAAGTTGTGTAGTTATTTCTGTGTCTTTGCACCACCTGTTGGTGAAATCAAAGCAGTGCTCTTAATGGTGTGTTCAGACTTGTAGATCAGATCCCTTTGTCCAGACCAAGCAAGAAAATTTATATATTGTTATAATTTAGTACTGGTTTGCTAAACGTTCACACTAATTTACAATCGAACCAAAATAAGTATTTTAAAAAAAAAAAAGAAAGTGGCACATGATGCATGTATGACTATTTTGAGAGTTTACTCCTTGATGTACTGAATCTGGAGTCATCTAGAGGCATTTGAGCAGCAAAGCTACAAAGGCATTAAAGACCAAAGGGAGAATTAGTGTGCTTTAATTCAGTGTATTAAAATAATGAAGCTGGTTGGTTGTTTTTGAATTACAATAATGTTGTGTATTCATTTTTAGATGCCAAAATGCATTAAAGTTCTTCTCGGTCTTGTCATTCGCTGCGTAAAGATTTAGTTTAATTTTATTAATCCTTTACTTCCTATCCCATTCTGTCCATCAGAGCAAACATCGTGGTGCAATGTGAGAACTGGTGGAGACTGGCCAAGCAGTTTGCCAGTCGCAGTCCTCCGTTGCACCTGCTGTCAAGTCCAATCCAGCGCACGCTGATGAAGGCGCTGGTCCTCGGAGGCTTTGCACACATGGACTCGGATACTAAACAGCAGTACTGGGCAGAGGTCAGTGCACTTCTACTTTGTTTAGGTTTATTGTTGAATATGTGCGATATAGTAGTGTTTAGTCCTGACTGGCAGTATACTGTTAGAAATGAGCTACTGCAACTGAGCAAAACATTTGTATAGTTAATAGCGTGTCCCTGAAGAGCAGAAACACAGTATGTATGGAAGAGTTTCATGTGATTAGGTAGAATATATGCCAGGGGCTACTATATCTCAATTTCGCTTTGTCTCCTCTCCGTGCTCCAGGTGCTTCATCCACTCCAGCAACGCTTCCTGAACCTTATTAACCAGGAAAACTTTGCTCAGATCTGCCAAGAGGAGGCAGTGAAGCAGGAGATTGTGGCCACTCTGGAAGCCCTGTGTGGCATTGCAGAGGCAACTCAGATAGACAATGTGGCCTCACTTTTCACCTTCCTAATGGACTTCCTGTCTAGCTGCATTGGCCTAATGGAGGTCTACCAGAATTCACCAGAAACGGTCAACCTTATCATTGAGGTGTTTGTTGAGGTGGCCCATAAGCAAATCTGCTACCTGGGAGAGGTGAGCTAATGAGAGTTATGATATGATGACCTGGAAAACCCTGTACATGATGAAATTGTGACCATTTTTATTAGATGTAGTTTTTATAACTGCAGCCTTTCCTTAAATACATTTCTCTCTTTTGTGTATCTCAACAAGATATAAAGTTTTAGAATTTTACTCGTCTGATTAGCCCCAAAAGTGGAAAGAGAGCATCACAGGAGCATTGCAGGAGCAATTTCAGAGCCAGTAGCTCATCACATATTAACTGGATTAGGCACACAGCTGTCCAGCAACTTAATCAAAGTGTGACATTCACTGTGTGAGTCGAGTCATATTGGTGTTTAAATAAACTTTTTCCATTTTTTTTTTTCTGCAGACGAAGTCTATGAAGCTGTATGAGGTGTGTCTGACACTGCTGCAAGTCTACTCAAAGAATAACCTGGGTCGTAAGAGACTCGATGTGGCAGCAGAGGAAGACCAGTATCAGGACTTGCTCCTCATTATGGAGCTCCTCACCAACCTGCTTTCCAAAGAGTTTATAGACTTTAGTGACACGGGTAAGAGCACTCAGGCTGGGTTAGGAGCCGTCAGTCAAAGAGTACATTGTCTGGAAGTTTATTTTATTATTTCTTGCTTGTAATTTGATGATTGTTTTAGACATGTTTGAATGTGTTTGTAATGCAGATGAGGTGTTTCGAGGGCAGGAGCAGAGTTCAGGAGCCGGTCGCACAGTATCAGCGGCTGACGTGGTGCTGTTTGGGGTCAACATTGTGCTGCCCCTAATGTCTCAGGACCTTCTAAAGGTAAGGCTTATATTACATTAATATCATATTCTGAAACCCAAGGTGCACATGACTATTTTCTAGTTGTAATTAGTATTGTAAGCTTTATTAGCTTGTAAGATGTGTGTTAAAACCTCTGTCCTTTTTTTTTTTATAGTTCCCGTCTTTATGTAACCAATACTATAAGCTCATCACGTTCATCTGCGAGATTTTTCCCGAGAAGATCCCTCAGCTGCCAGAGGATCTCTTCAAGAGCTTAATGTTCTCTCTTGAGTTGGGCATGACCTCGTATCCTTTCACTGCTTCAGTGTGTGCATGTTTTTTCTGCTTTTTCTCTGGTTCCCATAGTGCCTGCTATTATTTTAGATTGTTGGTCATTCTCAGTGGCCGATGGTAAGCACTTACGTCTGTTCCTGAGCAGATGGTACCTATGAGAGCCTTTTGTAGATTAGTATATTGTGCATGGATATTAACATTGCATATCTTCACACAACAGTAGTGGCAGCTGGTGTATGCTTGTCGCTACTATTTAGTATTGTATTTAATTAGATAATGGTTGCTGATGCTGTCATGAAATCATGGCCATGCTTTTCCCTTGACATACACTGTGCAGGATGAGCTCGGAGATTAGTCAGTTGTGTCTGGAATCTCTGTCCCCTTTGGCAGAGCAGTGTGCCAAATCACAAGAGAAAGACACCCCTTTATTTATTGCTACTCGACATTTCCTCAAGGTCAGTGTTACTATGGTGACCATCTCTAATCTCTTTACATTTTATTTGTTATAGCCGACATTAACGAGTGTCTGTCCTTTTCCAGCTGGTGTTTGATATGCTGGTACTGCAGAAGCACAACACTGAAATGACTGTAGCAGCTGGAGAAGCTCTCTATACACTTGTGTGCCTGCATCAGGTAAATATTGCTGTTTAATAAAGAACTGATTTAAAACTGATTTAAGATTAGGACCATCAGTAATTACCAGGATGTAGTCAAGTAGTTTAAGCACACCAGTGTCATGACTAGATATGTTTTTTAGAAGCTCTGTATCTAAAAGGTGTGCATGTGTGTACATCAGGCGGAGTACTCCGAGCTGGTGGAGACTCTGCTCTCCAGTCAGAGAGATGCTGTGATTTACCAGCGCCTCGCCGACGCCTTCCACACACTCACGGCCAGCAGCACGCCTCCAACGATGGATCGAAAGCAGAAAGTGGCCTTCCTCAAGAGCCTGGAGGAGTTTGTGGCCAACGTCGGAGGGTTGCTATGTGTCAAATAACCACTGTCACCAGCATCCTCTTCCCCGGTCTGGATGCTCCCTCGTTTCCACCCGCCTCTCTGCCATTGAAAGAAAAAGCTTTTCTTCTGATGTTCACTCTGCCATGACAAACTCTGGACAATCGTAGCAGAACTATGCTGTTGGAGAGGAGCATTGATGTGCCTGAGGTCATTTGAAACCTTGCTCTCGTTCTCTCCGCTGTAGCCAGTAAGGCTGTAGAAACAGGGTGGAAGTTGGGAAAAGCAGAGAGAGGAAAACCTCATCACATTCATCTCAGTCCAAGCTGATAAATGGCTACTTTGCCAGTGAGAGATTGTCAGATGGACATAAAGTGTTGGGGGCAAATTCTCCTCCCTGCACAAGATACACACTCACATAATGACTCTCCTTGAGTGCCTTTTCATGTCTCGGATCCAGCTGTCTGTACAGCAATGGGTAGAACTGTGGCTTGCTGTGGAGCCTGCACACTCATCTCTGAGGGTCTTGGCGCCGATAGAATAGCTTTGGTTAGTCTAGTTATCAGTCCCGTTTTGTTCTAAGGCTCTAGATATATTTGCTCATTTATCTAAAGTGCATTCACATAAACAAGCAGCCACCAGCAAGGAAATAAGTCTGCAGGTGTGCCGAGACCATAAATGTTGTTTCCCATCTTGTTAACAATTAGTCACTTTCTATATGCCTAAACAAAAATTGGGTTTTTGAGACATGGCATTAACGTGTTGATATTCAAGACCATCATCTTCCAATTCCACAGTGCATTAACGTGGCTGGACACTTGTCATTAAAAACTCCCAGTGGAGCTGCATGTCTAAGAGCCTGGGACTGGTTCCTTCTGTTTAACCATAGAAACATCAGTAGCATAAAAGTAGAGATGCAGTCCCCAGTGCAAATGAGCGAAATTATCTAGAACCTCAGTGGGCAGTGCAGCTGGTGAAGCCTTCGGAGACGTAGACTTATTAAATATGAGCTCTGATTGTCATTTCTATGATGAAAGAAGCCTTTTCTCAATGACCTTGAAATGTAGGCTGTGGTTATGGAGAGAAACCAAATCCCTTTGTGTTCATTGTACATATATTTTCAAAAAGGAAACAAATGTATGATTAAAAACAATAGGGACTGATATTTTATAAGATTGTAGATTACAGCCGTTGAAGCTTTTTATGACTTCACCTGGTGGTAATTGGGTTAAGATCGATTTGTAGTTTTTTTTTTTTTGCCAGCTCTCCCTGATCACTGTTGCTTCGAAAGTCATTCTTTAAAAAAAAAACTGAACGTTTTCAGCAAGTACACGGGGTCACAGAAAGAAGCAATTTCCTTTTATTTTTTTTTTACACTTACAACCTCATGGTGCAACACAAACTAGCACACAAGCATCCAAACCATTGCTATAGCAATAAAATACCAAAAATATTTTTTTTAAGAAAGAACTCATTTGTTTCCATTTGTTTAGAGCACTAATCCTGTTACTTTCTCTTTTGGAATGCCTGAAATGTATTGTAAAATGTACATAAACTTATTATATAATTGTACAATGTGTGTGTACATTTTATTTCATGGTTACATAGGCACATTGATGATATATGAAATATCCTTTCAGGCTGTTCCCTCATCTCTGACGTTTTAATGGTAATTCCAAGTATTGATTTGTATGCTGAAATATGAAAAGTCGTATTAGTATTGAAAAAACTCAATAGGGAATTAATTGTGGTTCATCAATATTAGGAGATTAGGCTGGGCCTGATCATCTTCAGTGCTCAGGACTAGACAGAATTGTTGCGACCGCAGCATCCCAATCACATGACTACATTGTTAAGTAAAACTATAAATTCTTGTCTCTGATGGTACACCATCACAAAGAGTTCAGCTTTTACATAGTTTTACATAAAACTTTTCACATGCCCACAGACCTCTATTATGACTTTTTCTCCCCCAATGCCAACGTATAATCATTGTCTGTGGTAATCATGCGTGTGCTACTAGTCTACTAGAAATCATGTTGAAAAACAGGACTATTTCTGTATGGACTAGACTGCGACATGCATCAACCCTCACTCCCATCATTCACTCTTTATGCACTCTAAACAATCATGTTAAGCTGTTTAGTTGGTCTGGATGCAGGGATCCCTCATGGTCCCAGATGTTCTGTAAACCAGTGGCAGCTGTACTTTGTGCACACACTATAGAAATATTTGTGCAGTCATCTCCAGCTATCATTTTTTCCAAATAAATTCCAACTATGACAGCTGTGGGCATATGACCATGATCATAATGGCTAGCAAATGAGCAGTGGTGTCTGCAGTGGTTTGGTGACAGTTAACATTACAGCAACTAGTGGTGGTTATGTCTAATTTACACCTGTAGTGTGAGCTGAGTGGAGCAGGCTTGAATGTACGCAAGTGCATGTTTTTGGTGCAGACCATGTGGCCTACAAGATTCAATAAATGTCAGTAGCAGGTCCTCATAGGGATAGTAAGACAAATGTGGGTCTCTGTTTAAGATTAGTGACTTCTGATGGGTGGGTAGGGCTGGGGCTAGATATTCTTTCTGCCCTTCAAAGCACAATGTAAGCATTTACATTTATGGCACTTAGCAGACACTCTTATCCAGAGCGACTTACAACAGTGCTTAGCCATTAACTTGGAATATCCTGTTTTTGTGCATAGCTGACTCGCTTGGCCTTGTTTCCATGTCGGAGGTATCGCTTTTTAGCTGAACTCTTCCATGAAGACCACTTCTAGCCAGATTTCTCTGGACAGTAGATGGGTGTACCTGGGTCTCACAGGTTTCTTCCAGTTCTGAGCAGATGGCGCTGCTGGACATCTTCCAATTTTGAAAAAGTTTGGACACCCTCTCATTCAATGTTTTAATTTTTTTCCTACATTGTAAATTAATACTAAATTCATTCAGACTTTGAAGGAAAACATAAGGAATAATGTAGTTAACTTAAAGTTTACTTAAAAATCTTAAAAGCAGGTCTGGACTGCAGGCAGGCCAGTCTAGTACCCACACTCTTTTACTATCAAGCCACGCTGTGGTGACACGTGCAGAACGTGGCATTGTCTTGCTGAAATAAGCAGGGATGCCCCTGAAAAAGACGTTGCTTGGATTGCAGCATATGTTGCTCCAAAACCTGTATGTACCTTTCAGCATTAATGCTTCCTTTTCAGATATGCAAGTTACCCATGCCATCAGAGATGCTGGCTTTTGAACTTTGTGCTGATAATAATCCAGACAATCCTTTTCCAAAAACAGTTTGAAATGTGGACTCAGACCACAGGACACTTTGCACTTTCCGCTTTGCATCAGTCCATCTTTCGCATGGTAGAGTTTTAACTTGCACTTGTAGATAGAGCGACAAACTGTGTTCACTGATGATGGTTTTCTGAATTATTCCTGAGCCCATGTGGTAATATCTGTTATAGAATGATATGTTTTTAATGCAGTGCCACCTGAGGGATCGAAGGTCACAGGCATTCACTGTTGGTTTTCGTCCTTGCCACTTACTTGCAGAGATTTCTTCTGAATCTTTTGGTGATATTATGGACTGTAGATGGTGAAATCCCTATATTCCTTGCAATTGCACATTGGGAAACGTTGTTCTTAAACTGTTGGACTGTTTGTTCATGTAGTTGTTCACAAAGTTCCTTGCTTGTTAGCAACTGAGCTTTTCAGGGATGCTCACTTTATACCCAATCATGACGCTCACCTGTTTCCAGTTAGCCTGTTCACCTGTGGAATGTTCCAAACAGGTGTGTTTTGAGCATTCCTCAATTTTCCCAACTTTTGTTGCCCCTGTCCCAACTGTATTAGAATGTGTTACAGGCATCAAATTCAAAATCAGTGAATATTTGCAAAAAACAATAAAGTTTAGTTCATTAAACATCTTGTCTTTGTAGTGTATTCAATTGAATATGGGTTGAAAAGGATTAACAAATCATCGTATTCTGTTTTTATTTATGTTTTACACAACGTCCCAACTTCACTGGAATTGGGGTTGTGCATGTATATATATACAGATCCATTACACAATAAAACTGGATTGCTGTAGAGTGAAATGTTAGTTGTACCGTATTAGACTATGCACATCATATAATTAGTTATAGTCTGTATGCTAAAATAATAGACTTCCTGAAATGTAGTTGGCTTTTCGTTTTGGTCGTTTAGCCAGATTTTCAGTGCTGTTGCCCCCGGCTTTCTCATTAGGGATAAAATTTATATAAATATAAAAGTTATGTCTGGAGTTGATGTCTTTGTAAAGCTGCTTTGGAACAATATCCATTGTTAATAGTGCTTTAGAAATAAAATCTTACAATAATGTCTTTAATCGTTTTTTTAAAGATAGCTTGATAAGCTTATCTGTGGTAATTTTGCTCGGGTCATCGATGTTAGTTATATGCAATTATTTTTATTATGCAAAAAAACGTGCAGAACAGCACACTCACAAGTTTGTCCCTTCGCGTCTGCCGTACTTCGTCCAAGCGCGTGTAGCCTTACAAACTTGGCTGACATGCTTAAACTCTGATTATCAGCAGGTTAGCTTGGGGCTGATCCTCCCCATTCTCTGATATTACGGTATGCGATTTTTCATATGAGGTAATTAGTTGAATCCGCACTGTTGTAAATAAATAAATAAACAAACAGACAGCAGTGTTGAGTGGCCAGGGCTAGCTGACTAGCCTTGAGCACAGAGTTGGGTGAGAGTGAGCACTGCCTGTCCCTGAAGTGTGCAAGAGTTTTCTTTAGGCTTCTTCACTCCATCATGAGTGACCGTGATGGTGATGGTGATGGTGATGATGAGCCCCAGCTCTCGGCTGCTGCTCTGGCGGCTCTGCAGGAGTTTTACGCGGAGAATGCAGCGGGACACTCGGCACTGGGACACAGCTACACTGTGGGGGCCATTAAGGAGGACTGGGTGAGTGGGAGAGTTTGACGTGCACTCTACAGCGACGTGTGGTCGTTACTAAACATAGCACAAATAGTAAGGACATTTGTGTTTGGTAGATTATTTCTTTATTGTAACAATGCTTCTGGGCAATAAATATTATACCACTGGAAATCCTGTTAATTTCCCTTTTAAATGGTGCCACATTTGAAAGGAACATGCATTTATGGATTGAGCAGCAGAGCTGAGAATGTGGGTTGCACCCATGAAAAATTTACCATATATCCACAGTCTGGGACTGAACTCTATCATCCAAGATGACAATGATCGCCCCCACAGAGCGGGGTTTATCAGAGACTACCTCCAGAATTTGGGAGTGGAGTGGAGAGGATGGAATGCCCTGCCAACAGTCCTGACCTCAACCCCGTTGAACACTTGTGGGATCAGCTTGGGCGTGCTGTCCTGGCCAGAGTGACCAACACAACTACGTTGGCTGATGTGCGACAAATGCTGGTTGAAGAATGGGATGCTTTCCCACAGCAGTGTGTGACCAGACTGGTGACCAGCATGAGGAGCAGGTGCCAGGCTGTTGTGGCTGTGTATGGTTCTTCCACATGCTACAGAGACTCCTGTTTGTTAAATGAGTAAATTGTTAAATTGCCAATATGTCTTGTTTCTTCAATCATCCAGTCCACCAAACACCAAACGAATCAATGGTAGAATAAGCTGTTTGGCAATGGCAGAGATGATTTGACAATTTTTTTAGGGGCGCAACCCACATACTCAGCTCTCCAAGGCTTTCCAATGGTATAAGATTTAGAAGCATTGGTATAACAAAGAAATATTCTACCAAACACAAATACTTTTTGTGCTATGTTTAGTATTTTGCATCCAACACTTCCTTTTACAGAAAATTGATAATAAACGAATAAGCCTTAAGTCATACAATTCCAGCATTACATCCCTGTTGTTTCTTAAATGTGTCTTTGTGAGGAATATAACATCATCGGGCATGCTGCTGTAGGAAAATAATCATTGACTGGGTGGTTGCCACCCCAAAGATATAACAAAAGCAGCACTCCCGGAGTGTCTTATTTCTCTGAACTTTGCAAATGATTCATTATTTTTTTTTTGGATGACCTGTAATTTTTTTTTATCCATTTAGAGTTGTGTTTAATTATGGAAAGTAAGCAAAACACATCCTGATATCACTTCCATTAAAACAGCTATAAACAGCTATCCCCTCACCAGCCTGTCTTATTTTTTTGTCTTCACAGTAAGTTTTACAAATGCTGACACTGGAGACTCCTTCCAGAAATGCTAAATAAATGTCTCCTCACAGAAACCTTCAGCATAACAACAGTTTGTGTTGCCTTTACCTTAGAAGAGCTTGTGTAAGTTATTAATATAGAAGTGAGGAGCACATCGATATGAACCTTGCAGCCAAACCTACTGTCAGAGCTGCTGTTATAAAGGATTAAAACTTTATTAAAATAAAAATAAAAAAACTTTATAGTTCTAGTTCTAGTTTGAAAATTGTATTTAGGTTCATGAGCCACGTATAAAATGGCCCCTATACTTACATATTGTTATGATGTTCTATCTATAACAGGGGATGAGCCAGTTCTGGTACAGTGATGAGACGGCGACACGGCTGGCTGAGGAAGCCGTACACCAAGCAGGCAAGCAGGGGAGGTTTGTTTATTTCATTTTACTATACCTATAAGCTAAAGCAACGTTCAAAATACACGGCTCTGGCAGGTATTCCGAGTTTATAGTAAATCGGTTTGCTTTGCCTGATTCAGACTAAAGTCATGTTGTGATATTGAATAATGTCTCGGTTATGTTTATTATGGCCGTCAGAATAGCATGCATCAGTGCACCCAGTGTCTACCAGAAGCTGAAGCAGCTGGAATCAGAGAACATAAATGGGTTACACCGTGTGTCAGCCGTGCTGCTCGAGTTTGACCGTCGATTCGCTGCATATGGTGATGAGTTCATATTCTATGACTACAACAACCCGCTGTGCTTGCCTGAAGAGATCCTCCCGCAGAGCTTTGACATCGTCATTGCTGACCCTCCATATCTATCTGAGGAGTGCCTGAGCAAGGTGGCACTCACGGTAAAATACCTCACCAAGAGTAAAATCCTGCTCTGCACAGGTTAGTGGAGTAGAGCTTAAAGAAGGCACAACAACATTTCTCCCAAATTACTTACAATCCTTTACGCTGCCTGATTTTTTTTTCTTTGTAATTTCAGGAGCTATTATGGAAGAGCATGCAGGAAGACTCATGGATGTGAAGATGTGCAGTTATCTACCCAAACATAATCACAACCTCGCCAATGAATTCAGGTGTTATGTTAACTATGAGTCAGGTCTTCTTTAGGCTTGGAGTAAAGCCTGTTATGGACTCTTGAGACCAATTAATTGGCCCATTTGTTATGGGGGACACCATATCTGAGTGGTGTGATATTTTAATGCTTGACCAGCTGTTTTTTTTTTAATCATTAACATGAATTGTATATATAAACAACAGCATCTTGGCTCTGTGAAAGCAAATGCCTATGTGATGCTTAATATGGCAAATATAACAATATGTAAAAACTAGTACGCATTTCATTTCTATCTTGTCTTATTTTTTCAAATCAGCCTGTGTTTGCTCAAAATGTCCCACGTTCAAAACAATCCCCATCCCTATTATTGCACTTTGAATAAATATAAAAACAGCTTAATAATATGCATGCATGTACACAATCTAATTCTGACAGAATACCCAAGGTAAGCCTACGCTCATACTTGTATCACCTGTACAGTGTAGGCAGTCAGCCACGATTCTATAATTCTTTCAGCAGCATTATGATGATAAATGTTTTACTAACCTGAAAACACAATAACGCATCAGGTTCAAACAAACACAAGACTTTGTAAAAGCTGATTGCACTTTGAGCAGCGTGTGTTTCTGGTTAAACAGCACCCCTGTGGTTTAGTTTGTGACTTTTTCGTCGTTTGTTGGAGTGCTGCACAGCTTTCGGTGTGCTCTGGTTGCTCTTGTGTGTGCTGTTCTGAGTCTTTACTGCTGGTATGCATGTGCAGCCCACCGGTATGGACTCGTAGCTCTCCGTGTAAGAGCGGCGGCCTCCAACACACGAGGCTGAGCGGCGCAGCACGGCGGTGGGCACAAACACCGGAACACTGCGGAACTCCTCACTCTCCTCCCCGCTCGGCCCCGTCAGACAGCCTCTACACAGGCAGTACGCTTCAGGGATAAAGCGGGGATAGCGCGCTGGGTCGTGTCTCAATCTGCATTCAGAGAAAGTAGCGCCTTCTAGTGTAGCTTTTAATAATAAAACTATAAAATAATTGTAAAAAAAAAAAAAAAAGGAATAAGAAGTCATGTTGTTGTAAGTGCACGCTACCTGTACGCCCATGGTGAAAGACTCTGCAGATTGACCGGAATGCTCGATCTCTTGGTGGGCTGCAGGAGACCTGCTGATGGGCAGCTGAAGTTCTGCGGCTCTGCTGTGAGTTGGAGTGTGTGGTGGAAAGCGCTCAGGACTCCGACGGAGAGGCGACCGAACCTCTGCTCCAGAATCTCCTCGGGAAGCTCTGCACACGCTCTCCGGGTCCCCTTCCCTCCCCGCGCCGCACAGCTCACCACAGCCAGGAGCAGCGCCACGACAACATCGCCTGCACGCATGCTTCCACTTAACACAAGCCAGACTCCAAGGAGTTAGACTGTGATGTGCCGATTTTCTAAACCTCTCTTGATTAAGCGTTGCGTAGCTTCTTCAAGCCGCTGTTCCTGGTCTGATTATGTTTCTCCTCAAACAGTGATAATCATGTCGTTCAGAGAAAGCGCAATATTCCTGCATTTAAGTGCATTATTAGACAAATTAGAGTAGTAAGGCTTCTGTTTTTCCAAACGCTCATATCGGCATGTGAAAACTCCCAGACTGCCGTCAGTTTCTGTCAGTCGCGTCACCAGGATCCGCACTGCCAAGTTCTCTGAACAGAAGGTTTAGAGAAGGTCGGAGAGCAGACTGGGATGCTTAGTACCGAACTGAGGATTTTCTTTTTAAAGTTTATCCCAACAAACTTTAATCTTGTTAAATAAAAAAAATATATACAATTTAAAATTTAAATAAAAATAAGCAAAACAGTGCAATAATTTTAGTCTATATTTATTGTCTCCACCTGTTAAAAAATATACAGTACTGAATATGAATTTATGGAAATGTGAACTTCACACACTTTATAATATGCACATGAATATGTCTATCCAACAGTGTGTTCCATGAACTGGAACAAGTCTATGTTCTGGAAGAAACAGAATTCATAGAAATGTAGGGCATTCACCTGTTCACATTATTCGTACATATGTACTACAAGAAAACTCTTAAATAAGTACATGTGATTGAAGGCACAGCACACAAACAGATCATTCCGGCAGTAGGTCATCCCCCAACTCTTCGTCTGCAAACTCATCTTCCTCTGTGCGTTTCTTTGCTGCAGTCTTCGGTCTTTCCATTTGTGGCCCCAAAGGGTCAACATAAGAAGCATCTGGAAATATAATGGCAGTAGTGTGATCATTTGTACATTCTCAGAAAGAATAATATTGCCTTTGCTTGATACTGAGGTATTCTCCATATAACATCTATCCTATGAAAAGCTTGCAAACACGTGTTAACAGGATAACACTGATCTGTAAAATGTGGCAATGTGAGAAGGAATGTGTTATAGCTGAGTCAGAAGCAGAAGTGCCAGTCTGACACAATCTACAGACTCCTGTAGCAAACAAGGAGATCTTGCTTGTATGTTAAGAGCAAGTAATGGATTTACCAACTGCTTCGGTAAGGAATAACTGAATGGTAGAGTACACAGAGAACTGACCTTCCCTCTATAGTAGAACTGGAACAGCATAAAAAAGTAGAAGGATGTCTGGAGGACCAGGGAGTTGCTTATATCTACTGCCTTGACAGCAGACAAGTCTTTCAATTCAGTTGAAAAATTGCTTCTCTTCAGAACATAATGATCAGGTCTAACATATACTGTGATTCTCTCGTAATATCGTCCAGTCTCAGCTTTCCTCCATTTTGTCCATTCTGCTTTTCATTACCTGCCCTACATCTGAATTTCATATCATCAGACTACTCTGACTGCAAATAATATATTATCTAAATCAGCCAATCAAGTAGCAGCAGTGCAATGCATAAAATCCAGCAGATACGCTCCAGCAGCTTTGGGTAATGTTCACATTAACCATGAGAATGGGCAAAAATGGTTCCATAAAGAAAAACACCTAATGAACAGCAGTGGCCAAACTTGCTCGAGCTGACAGAAAGTCTACAGCAACTCAGATAACCACTCTGTACAATTGTGGTGAACAGAAAGGCATCTCAAAATGCACAGCATGTAAACCTTGAGGCAGATGATCTACAACAGCAGATGATCACATCGAGTTACACTTCTGTCAGACAAGAACAGAAAACAGAGGCTGCAGTAGGCACAGGCTCACCAAAACTGGAAAAACATACACTGTTCTGATGAATTTGGCACCAACATCATGAATCTGTGGACCCAACCTGCCACATGTTAACAGTCCAGGCTGTTGGCAGTGGTGTAATGGGGTGAAGTATGCTTTCTTGGTACACCGTGGGACCGTTAATGCCAATCAATAATCGCTTATATGCCACATCCTATTTGACTACTGTTGCTGACAATGTGCATCCTTTCATGTCCACAATACCCATTTTCTAATAGGTACTTCCCACATGATAATGTCACAAAGCAAAAAATGAACATGACACGAATTCAATGTTCTTCGGTAACCTTTTACAGTCACAGGACCTGAATCCACCTTTGGGTTGTGGGACAATGGGAGATTCACAGCATGAAAGTGCACCTGAAAAATCTGCAGGAATTTTGTAATGCAATCATATCAACATGAACCAGAATCTCAAAGAAATAATTCCATCATGTGGAATTCATGCCACAAAGAACTGAGGGTATGCTGAGAACAAAGGGAGGTCCTACTCATTATTAGTAAAGTGTTCCTAATAAAGTCTTTCATGAATGTATACTGAAAAACCTTTTGAAAATTGGCACAAATCATTATCAGTCTACATGAGCCACTTACTTCCAGTACTATACACTACTAGGGTAGTATATCCTCTGTTCATTAATATGTACATATGAATACAGTACAGGCCAAACGTTTGGACACTTCTCATTCAATGCGTTTTCTTTATTTTCATGACTATTTACATTGTAGATTCTCACTGAAGGCATAAAAACATTAGTTGTGTTGTGCAGAAGTCAGGTTACTACACAGCTGACAGCCCTATTGGACAACTGTTAAAATTCATATTAGGATT
>JAOVYV010000048.1:23337462-23351786 GCA_025674545.1 Hassar affinis | reverse complement strand
TTCCAGAAACGCATTTGTGAGGTCAGACACTGATGTTGGACGAGAAGGCCTGGCTCACAGTCTCCACTCTAATTCATACCAAAGGTGTTCTATTGGGTTCTATCGTTGAGGTCAGGACTCTGCAGGCCAGTCAAGTCTTTATGGATCTTGCTTTGTCTACTGGTGCGCAGTCATTTTGGAACAGAAAGGGGCCATCCCCAAACTGTTCCCACAAAGTTGGGAGCATGAAATTGTCCAAATTCTCTTGGTGTGCTGAAGAATTAAGAGTTCCTTTCACTGGAACTAATGGGCTGAGCCCAACTCCTGAAATACAACCCCACACCATAATCCCACCTCCACCAAAGTTTACACTTGGCACAATGCAGTCAGACAAGTACCGTTCTCCTGGCAACTGCCAAACCCAGACTCGTCCATCAGATCGCCAGATGGAGAAGCTCGATTCATCACTCCAGAGAACACGTTTCTACTGCTCTAGAGTCCAGTGGCGGTGTGCTTTACACCACTGTATTCAATGCTTTGCATTGGGCTTGGTGATGTAAGGCTTGGATGCAGCTGCTCGGCCATGGAAACCCATTTCATGAAGCTCTCTATGCACTGTTTTTGAGCTAATCTGAAGGCCACATGAATTTTGGAGGTCTGTAATGATTGACTCTGCAGAAAGTTGGTGACCTCTGTGTACTATGGGCCTCAGTTGCTGTCATTCCCAATCGCTTCCACTTTGTTATAATACTACTGACAGTTGAGTGTGGAATATTTAGTAGCGAGGAAATTTCACAACTGGACTTGTTGCACAGGTGGCATCCTATCATGGTACCATGCTGGAATTCACTGAGCTCCTGAGAGCGACCCATTCTTTCACAAATGTTTGATTTCATACACCTGAGCCCATGGAAGTGATTGGAACTCCTGAATTCAATGATATTGCATGCAGCCCATATTTTTATTTTAGCTATCATTATAATGTTTCCTGAATATACAGGTCCAGCTGAGAAAAAACAGCCCCAAAGCATAATGCTGCCACCACCATGCTTCACTGTGGGTTTGGTGTTCTTTTGGTGTGCTGTGTTATTTTGTGTCAAACATACCTTTTGGAATATTGACCAGAAGTTCAGCCTCAGTCTCATCAGACCATAACACATTTTCCCCACATGCTTTTGGCAGACTTGTAGGTTTCTCCAATATGTAGCCAGCTTGTATGTTTCACTTTGTAAGAAACAGCTTCTGTCTTGCTACCCCACAGCCCAGACAAATTAAGTATACAGAAGATTGTTGTCACAAAATGTACTCGCCAGAAATTCCTGCAGCTCCTTTAATGTTGCTGTAGGCCTCTTGGTAACCTATATGGACCAGTTTTCTTATTGTGTTTTCATAACGTCACTGTTATGCTATATTTTATCCATTTTATTGATTATTATTTTATTGATGATCGTCTTCACTGTGTTCCATGGTATATCTAATGCCTTGGAAACTTATTTGTGACCTTCACCTGACTGATACCTTTCAACAATGAGATCCCTTTGATACTTTAAGCTCTGTAAGATGCAACTAAGCAAATGTCAGAAAAATCCTACTAGAACAGCTGCACTTTAAATGGGGTTAGTCAAACTACTATTTAACAAGACTTTGAGTGTGACTGGTTAAATCTGAACACAGTCACATCCCAAATAAGAAGCCACATTGTTTTATTTTTTATTTTTATTTTTCACCTCTAAACGCTTTCTGTTTTCTTTTCAGTAGAATTGCACAGATTATAGGTCACTTTTGGTCTGGATTTTTACATCACCAGTCCCTGGCATTTTATCAGGGGCGTGTAGACTTTGTATATCCACTGTATCCATTGGTGTACTCTTCTTTTGTAAAGGAAGTGAAAGAAAGAATACAAAAATAGTAGTGAAGGGTTCATAACAAACACTACTGTATTTGTTACAAAGGACACAAGTGTATCATGTAACATTAGGAGATGAGAGATACCGTCTTTTAACTATCTTTCACTTGTGAAATTTGCCAAGCACTTGACTTTTCTATGCTCCCAATGGGCATTTTGTCCCAGGTTAACATCAAAAGCACTCTGAATAATAGCAATCCTTTCTAAGAATTGAAGCCCCATGGGATCTGTTCACAACTCACAACAAAGCAAAAAGGCCAGTCCACAACACCCCTGGTACTCTCATTTTGCATGATCCAGAAATAAGTACAGATTTACAAGGAAATATAAAGAGGAATTCAAGTAAAAATGGAACTGCAGTTGACGACAGTACTAAGTGGCACTACTATTTAAGTGCCCAAGTCTCTAAAAGTGTTTATGAAGGTGTGCAACTTCCTAATTAGAATAAATGGAGAAAACATTAGTTTGTTAGGACTGATAAGAAGTCTGTACTAGATTTTTTTCTTGCAGATTTATCTTGGTTTTCTAAGAACATATGGCAGCTAATCAAAGTATTCAGTGGTTATTCAGAACTGTGTGCCTAGTTTTCGACCATGCTGACTTGATATAGTGCTCTTATTTATTTGAGGCAAAGAGATCTAAAGAACCAAATCTTCGAAGATTCAAGCTTTTTTAAGCTCAAGACTCACTTTCTCCTTTCAGGGTCTATATGTATTTTGCTGGTAGTAGCCAGGTATACAACAAAGATATACAGAGAAAGTTTTCATGGTAATATTTTCATATTTTTGTTATACAGTCATGGGGAAAAGAAACTGCATCCTTCTTCATTCTGTGTTTTTATTTAGGGGCCTAAATAATAATTGTTTGATCCTCACCAACAAAAATACACAACAGATTTAGCCTCCAAACAATTTGAAATTCACTATTGTATAGTGAGAAGTCTTCACAAGAGTGGGCATCCCAGCAAATTCAGTGGACCAGATTTCTCAAAAATATTCTGGTATATAGTTCATCAATGTGTCAATGAATTTATGATTCTGAGGTCCGGTGGCTGCATATCATGTCCAAACCATCACCAATTCATACTATGGTTTTTGGTTTTGCCAAACATGGAACTGTGCATGGTGACCAAACATCTCCATCAATTTGGCAATGGTAAAATGTCAGAGCATTTAATGCTTAGAGATAAATAAACACCCAGGAGCTACATCGTGTGACCTACAGGCCTCTGTAAGCACATCAAATGTCTATGTTTATGACAGTACAGAAGAAGAAGACTGAAGAAGAATGGTTTTCATGGAAAGTGGCTGAGAAAAAGAGCATTTTCTCCTAAAAGAAAATAGCAGGATGATTTAGGTTTGCCAAATTGATGGAGATGTTTGGTATGAGGCCATCGGGTCCAGGAGCTTAAGCTGTTCTGAAATTGGACCATGCAGGACATGGTACAATGATCCCAAACACACCAGCAAATCATGTGTCTCGGTGTTCGAATGACCGAGTCAAAGTTCAGACCTCATCCCCATTGAGTTGCTGTAGCAGGATCTTAAGAGGGCTGTACATAA
This sequence comes from Hassar affinis, assembly GCA_025674545.1. Taxonomy (NCBI): domain Eukaryota; kingdom Metazoa; phylum Chordata; class Actinopteri; order Siluriformes; family Doradidae; genus Hassar; species Hassar affinis. Next base: position 23,348,339 of record JAOVYV010000048.1, on the reverse strand, counting down.
ATGAATGCCCTCAATCACCAATGAAATGAAGCAATGATCTAAAGAAGAACTGGCCAACATTTCTCCAAAATCATGTGAGAGACTGATAAAACCCTACAAAAAATGTTTACTTGTTGCTTTTAGTTATTATTAGTTATTGTTGCTAAAGGTGGTTACATGGTACTGAATTACAGGGTGCACTTATTTTTTTCCACCTGGTTTCTGAATGTTGTTTTACTATTTGGGAATATTTTGGACTAAATATTAAAATCTATTGTGTTTTTTATTGTGACCTGAGGTTATTTGTTTGTTTCTAGAAGTTGGTGACTAAAAACATTGACTTGAAGGAGAATGTACTTTCTTTTTCCCATAACTGTACGTATTGTTTTTTTTAATTCTGTATTTTTAAACAAGATTTGGTTTGTTCTTTGTGCTGTAATTATACTTCTCAGGAAGCAGTGCTTCAACTTGTGTCCTTAGTGATGACCTGTGATAATTTGTCATCGCTGCATGGAATACGAGCTTGTGTTTGATTGCCAGTAGCTCCATTTAGAAGTTCACATTTGGCTTGTGCAAGTTTACGGTTTTAGTGGTCCCAGCCTTCTCTGGTTATAGGAAAGATAAAGTGTGATCTTGGCTTAATTGTGAGTGTGTTCACTAATTCTCCTGTTACAGTTCTCTTGTTATGCCATGTCATCCTGATATACAGTTGTAAGTAATTATAATTATTTTTTTAAAAGAATATTAAAAAGCAGTCAGTCAGTCATTATCTGTACCGCTTATTCCCAGACTGACTGACTGACTGACTGACTGATTAAAAAGCATCTCTTCAGTCGTCAAAAGGTTTTTATATACTTCTAACCTGGAAGGATAGTTGCGTTCATTGGCTTTGCGTCCAGCTTTTAGAATAAACAGGTGCACTAAAGAAGTTCTTGAGCTCAAACCCAGGCATGTTAATTAACCCAATAGACTAAAGCTGATTGACCGGCTTGACAGGACTACTGGCTATTCAAAATAGCTGTAACTCTAGACTCACAGAAAAACAAGAAAAAGGAAAAAAAAAGACAATAACCTAGTTGCACAAGTGAGCACACCCCTAAAGCAGTACTTTGTTAAAGCATGTTTTACATAATACAGCGCTCAGACTTTTATGTTTGAGTCTACCAGCATAGCACTTCTAGATTTGGCGATTTTCCTCCACTTTCCTTGGTCAAGTACTCCAGACTTATCAGATTGTAAAGAGGTTCTCCTTGTACAGCCCTCTTTCCACAGTCATTCAAGGCATTCCACAGGTTTTTGATATGTGCTTTGTGATTTGTGCTTTAGGTCATTATTATGCTGAGAAGTGATCTTATTTACCTTCAGCTATATAGCAGAGGCTTCACTTGAGCCCCACTTCCATCTGAACAGAGGTATCCCCATAGCATGATGCTGCCACCACCATGCTTCACATGTTTGGATATGATGCTCTTTGGCCTGGAAGCTGTCTTGTTTTTGTGCCATTAATTATTATACTCGAAAAGTTACTATCTTGGTCTCAGCAGAACATTTTGCCATGTGTTCAATATATACAATGTGGTGATTGTATATATGTTTTGGCAAAAGTTAAGTGGGCTTGGATGGTTTTGTAATGAGAAGGGCTTCCCATAGCTCAGACCTGTGAAAAACACCAAAGATTGTTATTTCATGGGAGTAACCAGTACTTGCCAGATATTCCTGCAGCTCCATTAATGTTGCTGTAATTCTCTTGGCTCTTCCCCTGATAAGTTATCTTATTAGTATAGTATTCTTGCTCTTTTGTCAATTTTAGAAGGATGTCCTGTTCTTGGTAATGTCACTGTGATGATGGACTTTATTCATGCATGGTGCTTCTAATGTTTTGGAAACTCTTTTTTTACCCCTGTCCTGATTTAAACTATTCAATACTGAGATCTTGTACAAGTTATAGAAGCTTTTTGTGGACCATGGCTTTAGCAGTGAGATAAAACCAAAGGGATCTGGCTTAATCAGCTGAATAGGCTTTATTTGGGGTAGTAAGCTTAGTAAATCAGATTAATAGTCACTTGCTTCTTTGATGATGGGTGTATGATGATTGAACATGAGTTGTTCATGTGTTAAAGTGCTAATTCTTAGCACAGTCAAATGTCCCATTGTAAAGGGTGCAGCCAGATTATTAGATTGCATTTTTTTAAAACATTTGTTTTTCAGTTAGATTGTTTTGATTTTAACATCACATAAAAGATGGAAAAGGATCTGACATGATTTATCTTGGTTGTACATCTTACTTAGCATCTTGCATAAGCATCTCCGCAGCTTTTAATAAACATTTTAAGTCATGTTTTTGTTTATTTAAGCACAGCATTACAACACCAACCTATGCCCTAATGATTTTCTTAGCAAAGCTGTTTACATTAGGTATTGAAATGATAAATAGTATAATCTTTACACATTATATTATGTGTTAGCAAGAGAAAGGACTGCCTTAAGGGGTGATATGTTGTGATGTCATGAGTGCTTTTTCTTTGTTGTTATGTTTCTTAAAAAACTGTCGAAAACAACCATCTGGTTATTTCAGACCTTGCTTAAATGGGAATGTAAGGAATCTGGTTCAACCTGATGATATACCAGAAAGCTTAGTCTTTCTGAATTTTTTGCAGATTTGAAGAACATGAATTTTCTGTTGTCTGTCAAATGTGATCTCTATGTTAGTGGAAAGTTTCTAGGCAGGAGGTCATATTTGTTTTTTTTTATAGTCTGCAGCTGTAAATGTTCTCCAAGCGTTTGAAAACGATGTACAAAGCATTTTAAAGGTTATTGTATTCATTAAGCTCTTTTGTTGCTTTATTTCTTTCATATTATCTTTTCTGTGTGGTTAATACAGCATTAAGGTTTATGTACACACCCACATACACACACCCACAAACACACACGCACACGTACACACACACACACACATTGTGATTTAAGTAGTCATGTTCACTGATGTAATATGTATGTAATAGTTTGATGCCTAGAGTCAATTTTGTGGACAGAGTTTTACCTGCTCAAAAACTCTTCTTTTAAATTTGCAGTGTATACCAGTTTTAATGGGTGTGTTAGAATTGTAATACTAGTGATCACTGCTGTTCTCTGGCCTTGCGCTATGAGAGCTGTGCATCTCACTGGATGTTTCAGTCAGGTTAATTGTGTTTTATATACTCTTCCATATCAAAGAACTAGTGCTGTATATAACAGAATGCAATGTCATCCAGTCAAAAGCTAAAATAGGTTGACAAAGTGTCAGAACATGGGAAAGTGTACACAAGAGTTATCTACTGTAACTATTAATCAATCAGAGAGTCGAGTTTGTGAGTAGTCGTAGTCGCACATGCAAAGACTTGAGACTAATCTTGATACTCAATCATAAATGACTTGTTAGCATCTCTGATATCAGTTCAGTCAAACTGTGTGTTAATGAGCACTGCACTATGGAATCTTCTACAAGTCTTAGCCTGACAGCTAAGGATCTTATCATTTCCAGCATTTCCATAATATCAACACTAGCAAGCAATGGTTGTCATGCAAAGTTACTGTGAAAGAAGCACATGGCTCTACAGAACAAAATACCACCATATCAATGTTACATGTTCTGACAGAGATGAGAAGAATCATTATGGCAAATGTAACAACCTTTATGGTGAAGGAAAGCAAACTGACACATACAGTTGCATAAATACAAATACCTAATTGCCTACTCCCAACTTTGTGGTCAAGTCAAGTGAGTTCTGACCACAATCACATGATCTGACATAACATAGCCTATAAACACACACAGAATGTTTTGGGTAGAAGAAACAGACCTTACATGCTGCTGCTGACAGAATATTAATTTATCAAAGTTTGATTGGACAAAAACTCTAGTACCAATAATAACTGATTACAATTTAGTCCTGTAAATAACTCTTCAAACAGTTTGTTCAATAAAGAACTGCATAATCTATTGTTATGACTTACATGAACAAATATTTTAAGAGCCATTCATGTGGATATCCAGTTAATTCAAAGGATTCAACACCATACACAGTTGCATGGAGAGTTCAAGAAGGGTTGTTGAGAGAGAGCCAGTACTGGAAAGTGGAGCAGCTGAGAAAGCTGCCGGTTGCCTCCGGTGATTACTGCAAAGGAAAGGCCTCTTTTCTCGACTCCCACAGCCAGTCCGTCGCCCGGCGACCGTGATATAACGGGTTCGTTGTTGCCCACAGGAAATGAACAAAGACCACCCTGTCCCACTCCCAGTCTCTCCCATTTTTACCAGGTCTGTCCAAGCTTTGATTTCAAGCCGGTCATGCAGCAGGTATCTGTAGCCTTAGGTAATCCGAGTGCAGAGTGGACCCAAAGCTTGGCACTACCACTCTTCCCTCGATACCGTCCCATTGTTCCCCAGAGCACAGAATTAGATGATGGGGGAAATCCAATACATCAGGACCTGTTTTAGTGCTCTTCTATTGGGATGAAAAGGAAAAGCTGTCACTGTTTTCTGCTTGTTCTGTGAGATCAGCATACATTTGACATACAGAGAGAAGACCAGGAATGTAGACCCAGAATTTAAATAAATGACAAGTACTGAATGTAGACCCAGATAATCACTAAACCACTAAGTCATTCTTAAATTACACAATTGTCAAATGAAGGTTAACATTTAACTGAGTTGTGGTGTTTCTGTGTTTCAGGATAATGTGATCTCAGTAAAGGATATTGATCTGGTGATGTCAGAGGGGCTGGGCATGCGCTACGCTTTCATTGGTCCAATTGAAACTATGCATCTTAATGCACCAGATGGCAAGTATTCCTGCACTGAATAAAATCTGTTTCTTATATAAAATTGTAATGGCCACATCATAGCAGAGAGAGTTCACTTGCTTGTAGGCTCTAACGTCAGAATTCCAAACTACAATACATGACTGTTTACATTATTGTGAGACTTACATGGCCTGTGTGTGTGTATGTGTCTGTACGTGTGTGTGTGTGTGTGTGTGTTGTGGAGGCGACGTGCTCATGGTGAATATCAGAAGGCAGTGTGAAATATGCAGGATGGACTTGCTCTGTAATGCCATGTGAAAACAAGGGCCTCTTTTGATGGCTGTAAAATACTGTTCTCGCTTCAGGTGGTCAGACTTTGGAACCATATATCATTACCATATAATAAGAGTTACTGATATTTTTAAGTGTTGATATTTTTAATATGGAGCAGAATACTTCCAATCATAGCATACTGCAATAAAAGTTAATTGATTTTAATCCTACCATAGCATTCCTGTATAAAAGAAGAACTGAAGCTTTCACTTGCATTCTTGTCTCTCTGTAAGAGTCTCCTTTAAGCATTCAAGCCCATCTGATAACTTTGAGTAGCATTTCAAGATTCTGTTCAACAAGGCATTCAGGATTTAAGTTTATATAACAGTCATTCTGGAGGTTACCTTGTAGTATTCAGCCATGTAAAGCTTTAAAGGCATTTGTTGTGAACCATGAAAAAGACCAAAAGAGAATATTTACTAAAACACTCTTGTTTTGACATGCAGAAAGTTATAACAGACTAATCCTCAGGTCTTGAAGACTACCTTGGACGCTATCGGGATGGCATGAGAAGAGTTCTGTCTAGTTTTGGGCCTATTCCTGAGTTTGATGGAGAGGCAGCAAGTAGAATCAATAAAGTGTGTGTGGTTTTTAATGACAACTTAAAAATTAATGCAATGAATTACATGAATAAAGTGTTTGTTGTAACATTACCTTTCTTATCCATTTTAGGAGATATGTGAGCTTATCCCGAGTGACCAGGAGCATCTCTCTGCCAGAAGAGAGAGAAGGGATCAGCTGCTGATGGGGCTGGCTAAGCTTAAGAAATGAATGCCTTCTGCCTCATAGTCTCAGCTTTAAAAAAAAAAAACATTAAAATTGAACTGAGCCAAATTTGCACCTGAGTTTCAGAGTACTGGCTAATCCTCTGTTCTCAGGAAAACTGCATTAACATGAGGATGTCTGTGCTTTCTGTACTTTTGATTCTGAATTGAAAACAGAACCTTTAATTATCAAAAGACTTAATGACATTTTGTTTTGTTTCTATGATCAGCCTGACTCTTCTCACCACTCAAATTAAAATAAACTGGTATGTGTGTTGGGAAAGTGTTTGTTCTCCATGCTATATGGTGAGTCAGCATTTTGGAATTTGTGAGTTGCAGTGAATGCATTTCCATCAGCACAATTACAGGCTAATATAATTAAATAAAAAAAGATGCAGACTTGTTTAAAGTGTGATACTATCACCATAAATCTGTTGAGTCAAACCAGTTCAAAAAACAATTCAAGGTTATCACCTAGAAAACTACATGTGAACCAACAGCCATATTAAAAAAATCTGTTAAATGAATTGTAGACGTGTCTGCTCTTATTTACATAATCATTTTCTGAATGTTAAAAGTCACATACATCTGTAGAGAGGTTTTATAGATAATGTGTTTAATGTGATGAAGCAGAAGGCAAACGAAATGCCCTGCTTGTCAAGTCATGTTTAGGCCATGATATCATTACAGGTTTGGTTAAATAATAGGGCTCTTGAGGGTGATGTTGTAAACAATGCTGTAACTGATCTTTTAAGTGTCATCTGCAAGCTTGTGTTGTGATTTAAAGACCGTTTAAATAGTGTATAAGGGGAACTGGGTGCATACCTGTTACAGACCGGTCATGCCGGAAGCCCCGCCCCCTGCGGCAGGTGCAGCCTCCTGGAGGCTTTAAATCAGAGTCGCTCACACTGCCGCACATTAGCGCCGCTTTCTGCGCTGCTGAACATGGCTGCGCACTTCTCTTTCCTCTAAACACAGGTAAGACAACTTTTCCATTTTATCACTCTCTCATCTTATTTACCAACGCTTTAAATTCTGTCGACTTCAACACTAAAACCTTATTTACCTTAGAAACTAATTTTCTTTCTTCAACTTTTTAAAAAGTGCTCCACTTTGTAGAATCGCAGTGTAGCGTGAATTCACATAATCTGGGTTAATATTTGCGGATTTCACTTCTTTAAAGTTTATTATCCGGCAAATACTTTTAGAGCTCGAATTTATGAAATGCTCAAGATGCGGGCTAATCATATAAGAGGGAAAAGATATCAGTCACATGACCAGCCACCAAAACGTCTTAAAAAAGTTTTTATAACGTAATACTACACATGTAGAGTCTATTTAAGCCTATCTATAAAACCTTATAATATATAACCTTATCTTTTATCATTATTTTGCTTCATATAGGCCACATGCTTTTTAAGGAAGCCAGTTTGTTCTCCTGTTGTATTACAATTACAACAGGAGAACAAACTCTTTTTTAGACTCTTTGAGTCTAACCTTGACTTCTACAGCTGAAGGGCGGCACCATGGCTGGTGGGTAGCTCTGTCGCCCCAATATCAAGAAGGTCTTCCCTGTGTGGAGCCTGCATGTCCCCCCATGTCCGTGTGGGCCCATTCCAGGCACCTCAGCCTCCCCACACAGCCCAAAGACATTTATCTAGGTGAATTGGGCATACAAAATCCCTGACTGTGTTTGAATTTGAATTTGTGTACTGATGAAAAACTTGTGTATTAATGTAACCTTGTGTCTGTCATAAATAGCCACTGATACAAAAAATAAAAATGAATAAGCAAACACAAATCTAGAGATGAAAGAAGTAAAAAATGTAGACAAAACACACTACATACAGCATAATATATACAGTTATATACACATTGTTGTTTTTGTGATCTATTTGATCTATTGAAGCTTTGGTTAGACAAAAAGAGTACAAAAAGGAAATACATGATTACAATTCTTCTTTTCCTCAGCTTGAACAGCTTACCTGTCCGTTGCATGCCTGAAAAATGCTGTCTCACTTTTCTTCCGTCTTTCAAGCACAACAGTATAAAATGACTTGCTAGCAAAAAATGAAATATCATTTCACAAATTTTTCATTCATACAGTACACATACAATCAATGCACCTTTAGGTAATTAATCAGTCATTGTAAAAGTGGTGTAAAATATTTTGTAACTGGGGTCTGCAAGTTCCTGGGAATGAAAGGGAGGGTGTCACACTGTGGTGTCTACTTGACATTTTTAATTTTTGCCTGCAGGGTTAGTGATCAGCATCAAGCAAGATGAGCTGGGCAGCACTTTATAGCCAGCTAGGAGGAGTGAACAAACACTCCACTAGTCTGGGAAAGATCTGGCTGTCTGTTCTTTTCATTTTCCGCATCACCATCCTGGTACTGGCTGCTGAAAGTGTCTGGGGAGATGAGCAATCAGACTTTACTTGCAACACTCAGCAGCCAGGTTGCAAAAATGTCTGCTATGACCACTTTTTCCCAGTCTCTCACATCCGTTTCTGGTGCCTACAGCTGATCTTCGTTTCCACCCCAGCTCTACTTGTAGCCATGCATGTGGCATATCGCAAGCGTGGCGTCAAGAAAGAACTAATTGCATGTAAGGGTGACAAAGCAAAGGAGGAAGACCTGGAAGGTCTGAAGAAGAGGCGCTTGCCCATTACAGGGCCGCTGTGGTGGACCTACACTTGTAGCCTGTTTTTCAGGCTCCTGTTTGAAGCTGGCTTCATGTATGCCCTCTACTTTGTGTACAATGGCTTCAAGATGCCACGTCTTGTCAAGTGTGAACAGTGGCCTTGTCCGAATAAAGTCGACTGTTTCATTTCACGGCCAACAGAGAAGACAGTTTTTACCATATTCATGGTGGGATCTTCAGCTTTGTGCATTGTGCTCAATGTCGCAGAGCTGGTCTATTTGATCATTAAGGCATTGATGAGATGCTTATCCAGAGCCAGGAGGAGGCACTCGTATAGCCACTCATCAGACATGTCTAAAGATGGGGCTTTATTGCAGAATAAAAAGAATGAGATATTGCTTTCATCAATCTCTGAGTCCAGTAATAGCAAGTCTATATAAGATATTCAGTGTTGTGTCAAGTTGTACTTTATTTTTCCCTAGAATGAAACTCACAAACATTAAAAAAGAACATTAATACATTTATACTACTTGAGTAGTATTTTCTTTCTTTCTAATTAAATAAAAGCATGAGGTACTTGGTCATGAATGTCTAAATTCGTTTCATACTTGTTACAGTGTGGGCGTGTTTTCCACATTTTACAGTTGTGTTCTCATCTGGGGGAGAAATCAGTGAAACCCAGTGTTTACCAAATACAAATAAAGTTAATTGCTGCCTTTCTTATTGAATGTATGACGTCGGTTTCATCGTCTACACTTTAAGACGTTCCTGACAAACCAGTCTTTTTGGCAAGCTGCATAACCTTTATACTGCTAAGCAGTTATTTGCTGGTTTATTGGGCAAATGTTATGAGAGCTTAGTCTCTTTTTGCTTGCATTTTAACTTTCAATAGAGAGGTTTTTTTATGCCATGTTTAATGGATAAACATGAACTTGATTAGATGTCTCATTGGCACCAAATTATAGCCTACATACTTCATGTTTTGCTTTAATCTGCACTAGGGCAGTTAGTGAATGTGGGTTTAAGGTCTGTACACATTTATATGAAAATATAAATGATTGTGTCTGAATGATATGACAATTGTGTACACTTCAATACCATTGCATTTCTTTATTGACATAAAGAACCAAATATTGTCGATAGTTGCTGATCTGTTTACAACTTCTTTAGTTATTGAGCATGACAACATATGCTGTAATATGTATTTCAAGCTTTTGTGCTCTAGTTCTAACCACAATCAGATAACAGAGGCTGCCAGTGGACAGGAGGTTCCAATGTGGCAAGATATCTCAACCCTGGTCCTGGAGGCTCATCGGACTGTGGTATTTTCCGTACTGTCAAAGCACCTGATCTAGCTACTTACGTCCTTCATTAGCTGGATCCAGTGTGTTTGGAATCAGCCCAAAACTTTAGACCTGTAAGCCTTTAGGATTGTGGAAGAGAGACTCTGCAACATGGAAGCTTATTCAGAACCTGTACCTCGTCCTGTCGTGTCTTGTATTGTTGGAGAGCTTTTATCTACATGGAAGGCATTTGAATGATTTTGCCTACTTTTGAACAATTACATAAACACATTTATTATGTTTTATATAAAAATTGCACAGATCTGTCTAGACTATAATAAATACATAAACATATCCTATGTTTGAGTATCATGTGACTTAATGGAAGGTAGATTTCTTCAGAATTTTGTATGACATCGTATTGTGGGTTTTGTTTAGTTTAGTTTTAAATCTACTAGTTACCAAAACTCCCAGCTGGAGCATCTGTCTCATTTACGGCATAGAAAAAAAATCCCCAGAGATTTGTTGAATGGGAAATTATGTAAAAAATTAATTGAAAAGTTTTACTATGTTGGTTTAACCTGTTTAAGTGATATGACACAGATCTTACAAAATGGTTGAGTTTCATGTGTGCATGTACCCACATGCCTCTCTGTCACTCGCTTTCACTAGCCAATATATATATATATATATATATATATTCCCTGCTGTCCTGATCACTTTAGTATTTTTTTCTGCTCTAACACACCCACTTTAACTGGCAGCAAAAAAACAAAAAAAAGCCACCCAGTTCCAAAATTACCAGCATTTGTATTCGTGTCTTTTTACATTTACATTTAGCATTTAGATTTGACAATAACATTTAAATGTATAGTACTGTGCAAATGTTTTAGGCAGGTGTGAAAAATGCTGTAAACTAAGAATGCTTTCAAACATACAAAGTTTTTTTCAATTTACAAAATGCAAAATGAGTGAGCAAAAAAAAAATCTAAATCAAATCAATATTTGGTGTTACTACTCTTTGCCTTCAAACCAGCATCAGTTCTTATAAGTACACTTGCACAAAGTCAGGGATTTTGTAGGATTATAGTCAGGT
>JAOVYV010000048.1:23238881-23257131 GCA_025674545.1 Hassar affinis | reverse complement strand
GGGAGGACATGCAGACTCCACACAGAAAGGACCCAGACCACCCCGCCCGGGGATTGAACCCGGGACCTTCTTGCTGTGAGGCGACGGTGCTGCCCACCGAGCTGCCGTGTCGCCCCATTTATTCATTCATTCTTAAGTTAACACTTTGTCAGGGTTGCAATACTTCCATTCTGAATATCTTGCTTATGTATTTTTTTTATAAAAATGGTTTCTTTATATGTCTCTCCAAATTTAAGAATATGCTATTTATACTCTCATCACTTTTATATATTTAATTCAGCAATATTATGGCATAGCAGCAAGAATTCAGTGTCAGAGCCCTCAATCATTCAAATGCATTACCTATATTTACTCTAACTTTACTTCTGACTATGATGTACAACTTTTCACATAAATAATCATTATGCATGTTTCTGTTGTTATAATGCACTTATACTACATTGTAATTACCATTTGCAAACTTGAAATTTTCCTCTCCCACTCAACTCCCACTTGCCTTTGTGTAATGTTACATTATAATTTAACGTGACTAAAACAATGGCAGTAGCTTCTGCAGTTAAAGGTATTTGGGAGTGGCAGGAGTTCACACTATATATGTTTATAAAACATGTCATTTGATAGTAATGACTCCCTAATTAATAGTATACTTATAGTATACTGTTGTTTAACTGCCTATGTCAAACCAGTTGAGGACATTCTTTTTGACAGAAATGACTTTGATAGAAGGCTGAGAACAGCTATAACTACATTATTCAACTCATCATCATGCAATCACTAGCACTATTAGTCCCTAAGAGTGTGTGGGCTCCATGGTAAACAACACTAGCAGGTCACACAGGTGAGCCAGAGGGAGGGGGGTGGGGGGTACTGCAGAATGGACTCTGTCCTATTCTGTTTGGGGTAGAGAGAAGTCTGGTAAAACTGTGAGGTTGCACACATTTAAACCCCCTTTTGTTATCTAACTTTCAACACTAAAGAAATGGATGATTTCACATAAGAAAATCCTAAGAAGAATCAAATAAATCATATAGTAGAAATCCGCCAGGATTTGGACTTACAAGCACACTGTTCAGCCAAACTGAATGAGAAAAATTAGTTATTTTTTATTTTTGTGGATGTCAAGGTTAAAATCAGCTGTTGAACACCATATGCATATCAACAAGCTGTGTCTTTCTTGCATCTCAAAAAATGCAGCCTGAAGTTCACCAGGCATTAACTACAACTGGTATCACATGTTGTATCAGATTAGATCATCTACATATTTGGCAACAACAGGGGTCTGTACGTTAAAAGCACCTGATGTAAAATGTGGTGGTTGATCAAGTGTGCATCGAGGCTGCTTTGGGACAGACTTGTCCATAAATAGAGCTTTCAACAAGATGATTTCAAGTCAAACCTACTTCTAAAACTTCCAAAGAAGCCCAAAATACATGTTTTGCAATGATTGTGGAGGAGTGAATCAAGTGGGGTTATGCAATGAGGAGTGAAACAAAATGCCACTTCAAGTGTCTTCAACCTCAGTGATGATATTCACTCCATTGTAGATGTGGAGAATAAAAATAAACATTAATATATGGGTGCATGAACAGGAGTGTGAGCACTAGAGGCTGTGTCTATCAATAACTAACCAGTATGTCATCTTTTTATTGAGACATTGTGTAGGCCCCCTTAGAATGTGGCATAAAAAATAGGTCTCTCTCTCTCTCTCACACACACACACACACACACACACACACACACACACATATGCACTGTGGGGGGGGGGATTAAAAGATCTAAGTCACAATGACTCATAGAGAAGCAATAACTGGTTATGAGCCTTATAACATGGAACTTTGAAGTACAGTCTCTTGCCTCATTTCTTCTCATCACACATATGCACCAACACATTCATTTCACTCCCTCCTTTCTCAACAGCCCCCAGCAGCTGCCTTTATCCACCTCTCTGCATGTTTTCTTGTCTCTAAGAATGACTCATCTTTGCTGCTGTGACTAGGAGACTGTAAGTGTGAGACAGAGTAAGAGAGAGAGAGAGAGAGAGAGAGAGAGAGAAATTGTGCGTTTTGTGCATGGTGATTTGATCACTTACTCATCCAAGCAGATCCGGTCTGCTCTGCCAGAAAAGCCTCAGGGGTTTAGTGTAATGAACCACCTTTCCACCCTTCTTCAAACTCTTCTTTCTCCAAGCAGGTGCCGATGTGTGTGCATATCCAGCTCCCGACATCAGTCTGTGTGAAAGCTAGTCGCTTAGCGCCGTACAGTTCCAGCGGCTCCTGCGCGCTTCACCGGCAGCTCCAGACGCGGCACGGAGACACGGTGAGAGCCATGCTGGGACACAGAGAGACTCGGGTGACGGAGTGCACCAGCCCTGCAGTGACACAGCAGAGGAAGTCTCAGTTTGAATGTTTACATTTGAATATTTCAAACTTCACCTAATCATCTGAGCGCGGTCACAGAGCAAAACCGAAAACACTGAAACTTGCGCTCAGCGCACCTACAACCGGAAAACGGCTTAACTGACAAAACTGCGGTAAAGAGTGCGATCCTAACACCGGTACTGGCTCATACAGCACCACACATCACGCATGAACAATAACTGGCTACTGAAGTGATGCAATCTGTAATGAAGCAGTTGTAAGAAAAAAAAATATGTTCTTCTGGATGAAATGTGATTTTAAGGCTTGATGGAAATCATGCAGCAAAAACCTAATGACATGTACAATATCCTAGGATAATAACAACAAAAACAACACTTGCTTGTTTTTGGATTCATACAGTTTAAAATGAAGAAAATCATGAATTAAAAGTTTGCTTACGTGTGATGAGTTCCGAAGAATGCAAAAAAATTCCTACACGTTTCACCTTTTTTTAAAAACACAGCAGGCATGGTTCTGTTTTAATCCTTTCAGTAATCCATCGTGGTGTTAGTGCGCGCCGCTGCTCCGCGGTAAACAGAATTAGCGGGTCACGCACGCACACACACACACACACACACACTGAGCCCGGGGAGCGCACATGGGCAGGGCTACAGATACACTCCACTGAGTCCCTGTGCAGCGGCTGTGTCGCAGCTGTAACGTGTCTGAGTGTGAACCAGGCGGAACCAAATAGTGACCAAAATATGCAAGCAAGAAAAGTCTATTGGAAGTCTATTGTTTTAGCAGATTGCAGTAAGCAACCCTCTTACACTCTAAAAAAATTCTGTCTAGATGTGTATAGGAACCTATACAGGTGTGTCTAGGAACCTTGTTTTCTAACAGTTACCCAAAACCTATTAGAGTGTAGACATTTAAATACATTCCCAAAACAGATTCCTGTATGTGTATTCAAAACTGGCTATCCTCTTCTACAGATGTAAATTTTTCATGCATTACCATTTCTGAGACCTACAGTAGAGTAAAATAGCCTGAACTTGCATTTGTAAATGAACTACAGACTAGGGATAGGCTAGAACAAATCTTCACTTGAAGCAGAATATGTGGACACTGCTGTGATGTACTAGCCTGACATTATCTTATCTAGAATACATAACAAAAATGAAGAGAAAAAACAGCGACTAGCAGAAGATTGTGTAAAGCTGAATACAATGTGGAGCACTTCAGTGTGTCATACAATTTATAGAGATGCTACAAGCTCCCTTGTCTGTGTACTGATTGTTCGATATACCACAGAGACGTTGAGGAGGAAGGAAACAAATTAGGATCAAATTTTTGCTGTGATTTTAAAGTAAAGTCAACAGACATGATGCTAATATAGTCTGCAAAATAAGGAAACCAGAAGACCGCACATCTGATCCCAAACCGCTCTTTTGCTCTATAGACTTTCAGTATGTGTATGCACAGATTTCCTCAGTGGTTTATAGTACATTCAGAATGTGTTGCTAGCTTTAATGATCATAATTGTATTAGTTTGGGCCTGTGCCATGCTGTTTATACACTGTCACATAATGTCAAGATGACTTTTGATTAGTGACATCTAAATAACAAACAATAAACAATAGTCTGTCTGGTTGAACCATACCACCCATTCTGAATACACTCGTCAATAAAATCTCTATTTTATTGCAGTCATGTGTGAGAGATAGACTGATAGAGTTCTTCCTCAATACACAGTTCTAAAGTGACTTTTCAGCCGACTCTAAACCCATTTGTCAGATGTGTTTCTTGTCTTTACTTCCCACACTTTGTCATGGTTTCACAATTCAGATAGAGCATGTGCAACTTGTGATCTCTGACATATTATTCACCCTACTGAGCAGAGAAGAGAGACACACCTGGGTAGGAAACTAATCACTGAAACCAAGAACCTACATGTGTGAGCAACAGAAAGACAGAGAATGAGAGTGCATTACTGAGTACAGACAGTGCAAGAGAGAGAATGAGAGAGCTTAAGAGAGAACAAAGAGAGAGAGGGGGGGACAAAGATAAGGGACTTCAAATTTTAGATATGAAACTTGAAAGGAGAAGCGCATTTGAATGCAAAGTAGATTTACAGGGTGACAAAATCATACAACACACTCATAGAGAGATAGCAGAAGATGTGTTAGCAATGTATTTGTGTTTAATGATGCCTGACGGTTTGTTTATATGATGTCACATCTTAACATATCTTGAGTTATAGCATTATTATATGTCCTACATATGAGGGAGCAGGTGTGTGATGCATGAACAGTCATAAATCAATAGAGAAAATCATTTATATGGAAGTGATAAAAAAATCAATAACAATGTTTTCAACAAGTCTCTTAATGTCTCAGATATGAACACCCCCACCACACACACACTCATTTCAGAGATATAGATTCTCCCATATAACCAAAGGATATTCCAGCATTCATCAGCGATATGTGCTAATATTACATTCACATGAATTATATGACAGTCAAGAGCTAAATTAAAGTTATAGGGGTAGGTTGTAAATAGGTAGCAAATATGATGCTAGAAGGTACAATGAATATGAAAGAGGCCACATAGAGCATATATGAGGAGGAAGTCTTTGCAGGATCTCCCTTGGTTACATCTCTTGCTGACTGGCCTGGGAGATTATGGGTATTCCCATGTTAATATCTGCTAGTGTGTTTCACTCCTAAACACAGGAGTACAAACTCTCTTACCCTAACACCCCAGAGAGTCCTGAACCTCTACTAGTATCCATGGTGACCAAGTGGGAATTTAGATTCCTCCAGGTATCTATTCAGGTAATGCCGTGGAGCATGCACATTAAAAGTGTGATGGAGTAGACTGCTTTTATCCACACAGATTCCAGTAGGAATGGGACTTTTTGAACTGATTTTGAATCTCCGTCAGCTAGGTAATTTAAGATCGTATGGAATATACAGTATACAGTAGACTACACCTACAGATGTTGTCTTTGTCTGAAAGACTGTTACATTTCTTAGAGTTAGAAACAGAGAGAAAATAGCCTGCTGTGAACAGTAAAGCATGAATTCACATGAGTCTAACCATTCAGTGATAGGTATTGCTTATCAAAGACTAATATTAATTTGAAAAGAATGTGATAGATTATCTACAGCATGCGCTCTCTCTCTAATATTGTAAGTTAGATAGCGCCTCCCTGAGGTCACCTGAAGAAATAGCGATAACAATAAAAAGAAATGGAGCCTATAGATTAGGCCTATTTTTTATAAGATAAGCGATGCTGGTATTATGCTACAGAACCACAGTGCTCATTAGGTGTGGAATATTATCGCCAAGCAATAGCCTAATCATTTACATTTTTATTCATATAATCACTTTATTCCTTATTGGATGTCTCTATAGGCTACCTACCTACAGGAAAGTTATTTACGCAGCTGAATGTGTCCTGCCCATGTTAAATAATGTAAAACCGACCCAGAGAATATGCAAATTTGTCTGTCAAAGCATAGAGGCATAGGTGTTCTCCCTCTCTCCCTCTCTCTCTCTCTCTCTCTCTCACACACACACACACACACACGTACACGGCCGTCAGTGATGTCATTTGCCAGAAGGCGAAGAAGCAGACGAGGACGGTGGATGGTAGTGTGAGCCTGCTAAAGACATTTTGACAGTCACATTATTCATGATTTTTAAAGAAGCTTTACCGAGCTCAGCGGAACAGACAGACTACGTGATGCGCCACAGTCAGACGGGCGGCTGCACGGAAAATGGTGGCGCTTAATTCAACGGCCGGCTGATAACCACTCCTATAATTATTGTTCTTTTATACTACTAACGCCTGGGGTACAAGGCTATTCGTGGCGTTTGACAATGAATCCAGCAGAACAGACGGTTACATGGCTCATAACGCTCGGTGTTATGGAGTCACCGAAGAAGAGCGTGTCGGACCCGGCCGCGTTTCTGCAGTGCGCGCTGAAGGACGGAGTCGTGCTCTGCAGGCTGATCGAGCGCCTGCGCCCCGGTACCACCGAACAAGTAAGCCCCGTGATGCCCGCTAATGATTAGTCTTTCTGTACAATCTGCATTGTGCTTCTTTTTTACAACACCCAACAGACAAGTTCTTTCAGGTGCCCGTTTTATTAGACGTTTTATAGGGTGATGAACGCAGTACGTTTAATACATCCGAATAGCACCAGATATGACTGCATGCTGCGGACGTGTTGAAGCAGCGCAAATTGTGTTAAAATCGTATTCGCAGGCCTGCGTGTTTACCCTTATATTCTTTTTATGGGAGAAATAGGCCTTTATGCATTGGCTTCACTGTAGGTCATCTGTAAACGACAAACAAACCTAGGATATATGATCACAGTATTGATGAAATGACATAGGCTCCATATACAAAGCACGTCTGTTGATATTTAATGTTATTCCACATTTAGAGAATAGACCGTCGTGTACTGCAGGTTTACAGTAAAATAAGACCTAGCCTATAGGGTTAATACCGCAAACAAAAGCGTTTAATATTACCAACAGCAGATCTTATGCATCTTATGCATCTTATGTTAAATACTGTAAAAATAAATGTAGGCCTGAATGTCACAGGTTGATTATTGAAACCATTGTGCTATTTCAAGTATTTTGCAGGTGCTTTGTGTTGCCATTACAGTGAGCTGACACCTTGTTAATTTTTCATATAGCCCACTGCTGTCCTGTACACTAATATTTAGACAAAGCCCTGCATGCATGAGGACAGCCTGATGACTGCTATGGGCTAGAGGACATATGGGTTGGAAGCAGGTAAACTGAGCCACCTATTTGGCAAATTATCTATGCTTTTAGAAAAAAAGAACCCTTCTTGTGTTTTTGGGTAGTTAAAGGTTGTTAGCTTTCTATAATGGCTCTCCATAAATCCCATTCTGAAAGTGAAACAGCTGTTCTACATAAAACCTTCTAGATTGAGTCCCCTTTGTATAAAGCCAGGGCTCTTTTGTCAGTTATAATGAAAAATAATCATAAAGTACTTTTTTATAGCCTAGAACCATTTAAGTGTCAAATGTTTCGTCACAGAACGAGCCATTCATTCAGATGAAAATTTACAGAAATTCATCCAGGAATTGGCTCACTAAACACCTATTAAAACTAAAAGTGTTAGGATGGCAAATTAGGGATACACTGATCCAGTACTAAGTATCGTATTCTGGTTGATATGTACCTGAAATGCTGGACTGATATTGGCCCAGATATATTTTCTGATCCAATCCACCGGCGTATTTTAGGCAGTCTATGGTGTGTCAGTGACTGACATCTTGCATGTGTGTCTTCAAATTGGACCTTTGGGATTTTGTATACAGCTCCAGTATACAAGGTGCTCTCAGTTTGGCTAATCATCTACCATCATAATGCTGATAACAGACTTTCATAACATTGGCAGAGTGGACCAATACATGGAGACATCTTAGAACCTCCTGTGAAAACAATTGCATTCTGCAAACCCACTAATGTGATCCAGTCCTATGGTTGGCATGAACTACTTCTGATAACCTTACAATAAGGAAAGGGGAAGGTCTTTAGGAGCCAGTTATCTCCCTCAGATCTAGAATTGTTGGACACCATTGTCCTTCTTCTGAACACAGAAGCATAATGAGTAGGACTTGCAGGGTTGCATCTCTGTCTTAGAGACAACACACTTCATGGGTAAGAATGGGTGCCCACCATTATTTCATTTTTTTTTTTGCCATCATTGGTTTTTATCGATGTTGTATCCAGCTTGTCATCCTCTCAACAGACTATTTGGGTCAGAGACTATTGATGAGTCTGGATATGAGCTCCGTTTAAGGGAGCAGTGCATAGAGGGCGCTTGTGAACACCTCTTTGAAACCTACAATGGGAAATGGGATCTCCTCTCTTGTCATCAACCTGTGCCTGCTAGGTCTGTGAGCCTGAACGGTTGCCATGTAGGACAGGAGACTTTAATCTTTAACACTTATATGGACGTAATCTAGACACACATTTTTAGTGTTCAATTTGCCATTTCTTTTTTTTTTATTGTATTGGGTATGTCAGACAGAAATATATAAGTGTTAGGATAAGGCATAAACACAGATGTCCCTGAGCTTTTAAACAATAATAAAGACTGTAGCTAATTGTTTGGCAGTGAACAGTGAACAGAAGTACTAAAATAATTATAAGGAAATAATAATGAGTAAATTGTAAGGGGAGGGGTACATACACTTAATAAAATATTTGTCTAATGGTTAAGTTACATTGGCAAGTTCGTTAATTTATGATATAATTATAGCATGTCAGTGTATGACATCAGAGGTTGCTACAATTAGACGTTTTCAAACATTACAAAGTTTAACATGGTTTAAAAAATGGATTGATGAATGCCCTGAATGAATGTTGTCTAAATCCAGTCCTATAATGTACACCATAAAAGCATTTGTCGAGCATCACATATTTTCAGTGGTTGTTAGCCGTATTATTTTGCGTACAAGACGTATTTCTGTATGAATTCAAAAAATGAACATCTAAACCATAAGCACGCGTGTGTAAACCAGGCTGGATGGGAGAGCTCGTTTTATTTCGCCCGCCTGATAAGCAGTGGATGCGTCCTGACGCCACATTGTAGCGTCACTTCCGCTACTCTTTCCTCATTTCCCAGAGTGGGCATTTAGTTGAGGTTAGCGCTGGACGCGCTGGAGTGCGCTCTGTCCTGGACACTCATGAGGAATAGACTATTCAGCGTGCTTTTCGCCCCAGATTTCCGACAGTTCGCGAGGGAGCAAGTCGCACACCTGCCTCACTCTCTTCGCTTTATTCTTCATTCCCCAGGTTTTTCAGGATCCCAGGAACGACAGCGAGTGTCTGAGCAACATAAAGGAGTTTCTGAAAGGCTGCGCTGCGTTTCGTGTCGAGGTGAGTGGATAAATAAATGTGTTTTGTTGCATGGGACACAATAACGGATAAATATCTGGATTGCCAGACAGGGAGACTTTGGTGCTGAAACGACCAGCGTTATGAATAGCGGCATAAAGCCTAGAAAAACAATTGACAAAGGAGTCTAGGGGAGGGAGACTGACAGTAGGAGGCACAGCCATGAACTGAGCGCCAAATAAATTGCTTTGTTACTATGAAAAAAGAGAATTTACAAATGAAATAGTCAGAAACGTGCATTGGGACGTTAGAAAGCGGAGATGCATTTTGTAAACGTTTTCCCCCCCACATAACTTATTGATGAACGCTTTAAAAGTCAATAATGCTATGGATAGCCATACATTGTTCATTCATGTGATGCATACTGGGATTGTTCACTGCTCTGAAAGCAAGTGTGTTGTCTATTCCTTGCACTCAGATAAAAATAAACCCCAGTGTCTGTGATTCTGAAAAAATATTTACAAAACAGCTGTTTTTGTTATTGATATCAGCAGACACAAAAGGAGTTCAGTTATGAATGATATCTGCTTCATAATGCCCTTTTCACTCATTTTGGTCTTCAGTAATATTTACTAGGACCATCTTTAGTTCATTGTCTTTATGTATATTTTTGAACAACAATAGTAAACATTATTATTTGCCCCACATACAGAGTACTAAATAAATAAAGAGTCCTGCTGCAAATCATCCCTGACCCACTGTTATTCTTTACATCTGTGCTTACCCTGACAGCTTTTTCTGATATCATGAATTATACTTATAGTGAAACTCTCTCCCTATTCTTTATAGCATATATGGCTATATATTTCATTAAGCGAGAACACAAAGGGCCAGATTGCAGCATGCTGAATTATGCGCATTTATTATGGAGCCAGATGGGTTGGATAGAGCCCATATACTTGAACGCATTGAAAAAAGATGGGGGTTTAGTCTGTCACTGGCTCTTCTGTGTAACTGTGTGTAGACAAAAAAAAGCTAATTGTAAATATTTTATGACATTTGTAACAGCACGTTGTTTTGGTTTGGGGAGAGAGCTGTTTCAGGAGATTTTTGGGTTGTTTTAGACAGCACATGCTTGATCAGTCTTCTAGTCAAAAATAAAGATGCTGTGACTGCCTGTGAGTGTTGTACTGTTGTTTCGTTCGTCTGAAACCCGCTGCATTTTGAAGCTGTGCACTATGCAGGATGCTGCTGGATATATAGAGTGCTGACACGTTGCAGTGTCCTGGCATTGCCCATGGCCAGCTGGGCCACACACACACATACACACACATACACACACACAAGCCCCTCTTTGTCTGTGATGAACGCTGTGTTTCAGGAGCTAGTGTATTCTGCCCTGCATCATTACTGATGTGTTAGATAACAGGTGACTGTAATATTCAGTCTCCAAGACTTCATAGGCTGCTGATTCCATAGCCAGGCTCTGGTTAGACTCGCAGTGATTTTGAGTAATCCAGGATCATTGCTTCAAACACATTTTCTGTTTTCATACATACCTAGTGTGTGTGCTACTCTCTGAACCAGAATTAGATTTTTTTGTATATGTTGTTATCATTACCTTCAAATTGCAGTCAAATGAAGTAAATTGTTTGCAGTTAATGCGCCATGATTGCCTGTAATTCAAAGGAGAAATGTTAGGTGATTCAAAACACCTGGTCGTCCTATCACCACATTGCTGATCATTTTCCTCCAAGTGCACAGGCTGTTGTGCTTTTATTCCTTATATGGTCCACATTTTGGCCTAATTAAACTGTTTGTTTTTATATCACAAATTGGTGGAGGCATTGTGTTTTAGGGTTGTCTGAACATCTGTGTGTCTCTCACAGATTCTCGTTAGTGCAGCATCTCAACTGAGATTGAACTGATTTCATGTTTGTAGGACTGATATAGAATAAGCACTCTAACCAGCAAATGAACTGATTAGATTTTGGAATAGATCCAGACAGGGTTAAGACCTCAACAAGGTCAAATATCTGAGAAGATGACCCTTGTTGGGAGTGGAGACAGGTTCTTGTTATTTATTGTAAGAAACAAGTTCTGCTTGTTTTGTTTTTGGCCTAGTGGCTTTTGTATCTTATTAATATACAAATATTAATTTAGGAGGGAGGTGTGCTACTTTATGCTTTTAAAATATGTGTATTCCTGACGAAGCTTTTTTTGGCTACACCTTGTGTAATAATGTAATAGAATGTACTCCGTGCCATGGCAGTGTGTTGAAACAATGACATCATGTGACTTGTCCAATAGAATTGATCAAGCTAAGTTATGCTTCAACATAACATGATACAGAGCAGGTTTATCTAAGTGCATATGTTGCCTCACTAACTGAGCGGGGATTAAGATTAGCTTCCTATATGGATCTGAAATTGATGAAAATGATCCAGGCTTGTTGAAATAAGCCTGACTTATGAAGTTAGGTCACTTTGTTGAGAAATACTCAGATTCAGCTCAATAGATTTATGTTTAACTTGTTGTGTATGAAGGAACGCTTGGATAAAAAAAAGCCACAAGTCTCTGTAGGTATGTGGTATTACAACTGGAGTCTGACTACTTCTGCTATATAGAGATGCATAGTTTTCTGTATGAATACAGTCATATGTTAAATTTCACTACGATTGCAAAACAGCTGCTGTGCATCATCCTTTGTGGAAGTTTTGTTTTTGAATATATAACACTGTACTGGTTACGACTGCCAAAGGGACAAATATAAAACAATTAAAATGATTTCACTGTTGTAATACAAGGACTCAGATTTCGGTGGACCCTGATTCAGTTGTCTGGTGCGTACCCAAGTATGGGTGAAGTATTCTCTATCTGTCTAACTGGTTAACATAATGCAGAACTGCTTATTCTCCTAAAATTAATTATTTATCCAGGACCCCCCCAGACCACAGTATGCTTTACAAACTGTGATTATGTTTGTAGTATGTTGTCCCATTTCTGCAGATCAATTGGTTGTATGTACCTTTTTAAAAGTAAATTCAAGGACCACAGGAAGTTATCTATATTAATGTAACTAAAGCAAGAACAATGCATGCAGACATAGGAAGCACCACACACTACTAATAAAGATACACTGGTACAGTAACACTTTGCTGCCTCATATTGCTTCCTCATGGTGAATAACTGTAATCAGTGGGAAGTGACTATGACATCTACATTTTATGGTCAGTGGAGCCTGCTGGCTATATTATGGTTTTGCTGCCCCTCTCAAACTAGACATAGCTTTTCCCTTCATTGGTTAATACTACAAGAGTATCGGATTAAATTTATAGGATAAGAGATATAGGAATCCTTATTGCCAGGTCCAGAAAGTCAAACTGAATGACAGAATAGAGTGTAGGAACAACGATACAGCTGTGCCAGCTAGGGTGAGATGATTGAGTATGAAGATTGAGGATTGAGACTAAACTCTTCATTTCCCATCAAATCTTGCTGTGACTTCATTTGTTTTGCAGAAATTGCACAATAACACTCCTGTAGCTCAAAGATATGGATTGGAGTTGACCCAGACTATCTCATTCATCCATCCCCTTATCTGTCTGTCTGTCTATCTTCAGTAATTCTTTGATCCTGGTCTGGAGGCTGGAGGCTATCCTTGGAATGCTTCATGCCTAATGTCATTTTTCTTTACTACTCGTGTATTTTTATATTCACTTTCTGATTTGTGCAGGTCAACAACCATTGGTTATATTGCATAAGAGCACCAATCATTTTGGTGCATATCTTTTGAGAGATAATTATCTAAATATATTTTTTTCAAGTAGTTAATTTTCAAGAGAATACTTTGTATTGGAGGGGAAAATTTGAATGATTGGGTGTAAGATTTTTTTATACAATTATCTGCACTTTAATGAATGATTTTGGAATAATTCTGAATGGCACTATGTGTATGCGTGTATAAATATATAAGTAATTCAATACTATATTAAATACTGTAGTAGGCTATGTGATGAAGCATGTATAATGTTCTCTACATTGTGAAAATAAATTAATGGTTTAATTTAAGATATTGCTTGAAGTTGATAGAAGCTACACTATATGGAAAAAGTATACAGGTATACCTGACCATTACACTAACAGGGACTGTAATGACAATGTTTTCAAATGCATATACTTTAATACAGCTTGGCTCACAATCTCCATTCCACTTCATCCCAAAGGTGCTCAGTGGGGCTGAGGTCAGGGCTCCTTGCCTTGCCTAGTCCTTGCCTTGTGCAGGGCCATCCCCAAACTCTTGCCACAAAGTTGGAAGCATAGCATTGTCCAAAATGTCTTGGTATGCTGAAGCATTAAGATTGCCCTTTACTGCAGATATGGGGTCTATCCCAAACCCTGAAAAACAGTCTCATACCATTATCCCTCCTCCACCATACTTCACAGTCGGCACAATGCAGTCAGCAAGCAACGTTCTCCCGGCGTCCACACAGACTCACCCATCTGACTGCCAAACAGAGAAGCCTGATTCATCACTCCAGAGAGCATGTTTCCACTGCTCCACAGTCCAGTGTCTGTGTGCTTTACACCACTCCATCTGATGCTTGGCATTGGACTTGGTGATGTGAGGCTTGCATGCAGCTGCTTGGCCATGGAAACCCATTCCATGAAGCTCCCTCTGTACAGTTTTTATGCTTATATTAATGCCAAGGAAAACTTGCAGTTGACTTCGCTCTGTGATTTTATGTGGTCTTCTGCTTCATGTCTGAGTTGCCACCTTCTAAAATATCACTTACAGTTGACCATGGAATATCCAGTAGGGATGAAATTTCACAAACCATCTTATGGCATCCTATCACAGTACTACACCTGAAGTCACTGAGCTCTTCAGAACGACCCATTTTGTATCACAAATGTTTGCAAATGGAAACTGCATGGCTAAGTGCTTGAGTTTATACACCTGTGGCAATGGGTCTGATGGAAACAACTGAATTCAATAATTAACAGGTGTGGCCAAATACTTTTTGTCCTTATAGTGTACTCTTGACAAATCTGAGGTAGGGGTCAGAAATTAATCCCACATTGATTGAAGATGATCTGAAGTTTGACTGTAATTCAAGTTGTTTACCATACTGTTTGCAGAAATAAACTGTCCAATTCAGTCTTCCTAAAACAGAGCGTTTTTTCGTAAAAAATACCTCCACTTTTTCCAGTGATCATAAAAAAATTAAGAAAATTCTAAATTAAATAATTGATAATAAAAGTATATATTGTAAGTATGTTTTATTTGAGTGGAGTACTATATATAGTGATTATATGTGAATGTAGTCCACATTAATGGTGATTTTCATCTCTTTTCTCCCTCCATAGCCATTTGAGGCAACTGACTTGCTGCAAGGCCAGAACTTCAGCAAGGTTCTCACCACGTTGGTGGCACTCAACAAAGCGACTGCAGGTGGGTTTCATACATTACTGTAGCATATGCAGGCAGTTTTCAGAGGTAGGACATGAATGTTTACTGTTTAGATTGTTTAAAAAAAGTGATCTGTGACTGCTGAATTTGGTGGTAGCTTGATGGCAGGTCAACATATTTGGTAATTGCCTAATCATTGTTAATTAAAACTTTAAAACTAATATTGATTTATTAAGTTATCATTGATATCAAACTAAGCATGCCTCTTATATAATATACTATTGTATATTGGACAGTACTTACCAGCCTTGACTATACCTGGACCATTTTTTTGTTGTTTATGTGCACTGGACCAGATATTGGCATTGGCAGTGATTCTGTATGCACCCGTCACTCTACCGCCCATCGCATCAAGTCCTTTGAATCTCTGGTCTCGCAGACCTCACTGGGCCGATCGTCCAAACTCCTCCATAACCAGTTCCGAAGCCTGGTGGGTAGTGGGAGGCTGGATAAAGCCTCTTGCATGATGGTATACTAAAGCAGTGACACACAATGAGCCCTGTTCATCCACTTGCATACAGTCAAATCTGATCATAAAACAAGCATATGCACAGACAGTTCCTAGTTCCTTGTTCATCATTTCTTTATTCATCAGTTTCATCTTTGCCAGTTCCCTTATTCATCAGTTTCACCTTTAGTGTTGAAGTATGCACACCCAGATTCTTTAAAGATGTTTGGAAGTGTTCTGGAGTAGTGCACCAGAAAAGCATTCATCCTATCATCGAGTGATCTTGAGTTTGTATCACTATGGCCTCGGCCATCTGTGGCCAGGAGTCAAGAGAGCTAAAAGCGCTTTCTTGGGCATAGACCAGACTGATGCAAAACAATTGAGGGGGTCTTTGAGCTCAGGTATGTGGAAGAGGGCAGATAGTGCTATGCCTTGAGTGTGTTCAGCTGCCCTGGGATGCAACATGAGCAGCAGTTTGAAAAGATGAAGTTGCTAGCTTCAGAGGGAACACATGCTAGGTTTTCCTCTCACTGATTGGTAGCAGGCTTGTGTTTAATGAGAGCTAGTCACTCAGCAGGAATTGGTACATGACCGAAGAAAATAATGATCATCATCATAAATGTCATTGAGTATCAATAACGATCAACCTTTGATCTGGTATAGTGGTTTTAATTCCTCTGTGTATAGAGCCTTTTTGTTAAAACTTAAACATGATTCTAGTTAGGGAACAAAAAAATATATATCTGATGTATAATCTGATTAAAAAAGGAACGCATTTTACTTGTGTGGAGGAGAATAGCGCATATCACAAAAAACAAACTGCATTTTATTTACATTTTTCAAAAATGTTTATTTATTTATTGAATTTAAAAATGAATGTAAAAATCTTATTGTCCATAGCATACACAAAAACCTGTACTCTTTATGTGCAACTGAACAATGAGGACCATTGGGTTGAAATGAACAGCTTATT
Organism: Hassar affinis; assembly: GCA_025674545.1. Classification (NCBI taxonomy): domain Eukaryota; kingdom Metazoa; phylum Chordata; class Actinopteri; order Siluriformes; family Doradidae; genus Hassar; species Hassar affinis. Next base: position 23,240,983 of record JAOVYV010000048.1, on the reverse strand, counting down.
GAGTTTAAAATGCACAAGTGTCAGAAGTTAATAACGTTTTGGTGTAAATTTTAGTGTTACCATTTTATGTAATTCATTATTAATCAGAATTTTTCTGTGTTCAAAAGATATAAAAAGCAAAATTTGTCTGTGTTGTGTGATCTTTGTTGTTTTAGGATATGACAGAGAATAGTAACACCCAGTTGGTGGTGAAAGCTCGCTTCAACTTTCAACAGACCAATGAGGATGAGCTGTCCTTCACCAAGGGCGACATCATCACGGTCACCCGCCAGGAGGAGGGAGGATGGTGGGAGGGCAATCTTAATGGAAAGACTGGCTGGTTTCCGAGCAACTATGTCAGAGAGGTCAAAGGTTGTGGCAAGTGTCAGTTATATATAAAAAAAACACACTTCCTTAAAAAGCATTTTTGTTACAGATTTTAAATGGTTGATCCTTTTAGGACTTTGGAGCTTTAGTGTGTGTAAGACTAAATATTTTTCTTCCTCTCTGTCACAGACAAACAAGTTTCTCCCAAATCTGGAACACTTAAAAGCCCCCCTAAAGGTTTTGACACCTCTGCCCTTAGCAAAACCTACTACAACCTGGTGAGAACATATGTTGTGTCTTGAGAGTAACTTTTATGAGATATCATCACTGGCCACTTCTAATGGTGAAGTTTCAGTTGCCTAAAGGATATGATGAACATTATTTAAGCTTGTCCTATTTCTGTCAGACTCATTTTTTTTCTCTTTGACATTTTAATATTCATTTCTGCTTTTTATTATTCTGGGGAAAAAAGAAAGTGTCATCTCTTTAATGTGAATGCTGACATAGATTATAAATGGAAATTAATCAGGAAATGTGCATTTATAATTCTTCATCGAAAGTGCTGTTGATATGTAGACTGCTGACGCAATGACGGCTGTGCAGTAAATGCAAAAGCAACAGTGTATGTTAATATTCCTGTAATATTGGACAAGTACTATTGACAATCTAATATTCAAAGTCATAGTGGTTTGCATGTAAGCAGGATGAATTTGAATGCATGCTCACATGTTTCAGATATGAAAATGATCAGTGTAGTGTGCACAAGCAAAGGATATCTGGGGATGAGCATGATTATTTTTAGTGTAAATGTGTGTTACTTTCTATGTGAAAAGAAAGTGTTTGAGAGCAGAAAGAACTCTGTTTACAAACAATACTATTGTTTCCTGACTTTTATGAGAAAAGTAATACCAAAGTCTTTTTTGAAGCTAAATGATAGGAATGGTAGGCTAACATCTGCCTTTTCTTTCAACAGGTGCTACAGAACATTTTAGAAACGGAGACAGAGTACTCAAAGGAGCTTCAGAATCTTCTGACCAACTACCTGAGGCCACTTCAGAACACAGAAAAGTGAGTCTTTTAAGTAAATGACATGCATCCCATTTCTGCCTTTCCTGAAGTGCCTAAATAACTGAACAGGATCTTTTTTCGGTCAGTAAATATGTACAGCAGGATCTTTGACTTTACTGTCATCTTTGTTTACAGTGATGCGATTGCTTATAGATTAGAATATGAGATTTTTGATAATTTCTCCATAGACTTCTTGTAAATTTCTCATTCCACTTTAGACTTAGCTCTGCAGACATGTGTGTCATCATGGGGAACCTGGAGGAAATCAGCACCTTCCAACAAACTCTTGTCCAGTCAGTAGAGGACTGTGCTAAGTAAGTACCCTTAATAACTGCCTCCTTGGTCCTTGGTTCTACTCTTAATAACAGCCAATATTTGATCAAATGTATTAATATTTTGAGTATTGTAAAACTGGTAAATATAACAGCAGCTAAAATAATACGATGTCTGTAGTAGGGATGCATCAATACCGGTACTGGTGATCGGGTATTTGTCCAATACTGTGCGCATTTACTCCTACTCGCTATAAATAGACAACCCAAAATATTGGTGATCTAGAAATATTTCACACAAAATAAACTGTATTCTGTGAAAATATCAAGAAGAGGCACTGCAGCATCTTCCTACAATACAAGTAAACCAGTGGCGGATGCTGGTCTTTCAAGGAGGGGAAGCTCAATTTTGGCCTACATCATAAAATGTGTCGGTTTATCTATATTATATTATAT
>JAOVYV010000048.1:23223495-23238781 GCA_025674545.1 Hassar affinis | reverse complement strand
AAAGCCGCGTCGTTACCAGTGATAAGAAGCTGATTCTGAACAAAAGTTGAGCGCGTTGTAGCGCATATTTAGTCAATTACATGTACACACAACAGTATATATTTGATCACTTATTCTTTGACATATTATTCTTTCCCCTAAAGCTGAAGCTTCCCTTGCAGTCTTAGAGCAATCGCCTCTGAAGTAAACAGATAAAAAAAAATTTCATGAAACATGAGGAGTTCACTGTAAGCAGTACACACTAGCATCCAACTCTGCTGCAAATTCCAGCTTGAGAGAAAATGTATGCATACAACCCAGGGTCAGTGAAAACAACAAAAGCTCTTACCCACTATATTGTACTTGATGTTCAGCCATTATCTTCAACAACAGGGGATATTGACACCTTTTTAATGTCTTAGAGCCCAAGTACTAAATTCCCAGTTGTTATAATGTAACAGAAATAATCATGCACAAAGAAGAATTCATAATCCAGCAAAAGCTATTCCAGGGTCACACGCAAGCACATTAGTAAAGTAAAGGCTTTTCTGTAAAACTTGGTAGAGATCATACTCTTTTACAGATAGCAGTTTTGCAAAAATATAGAAAATTGAGTTAACATGTGTAATAAATGCTTCTCTAAAGTGAAGGTTATATGTAACTGTGAACACATTTAATTCCAAGGTACTTCATTCACTGTATCATGTTAGTTTTATGTTGGTTTCTGTTCAGTCAGAGTACCCAAAGTGACAAATTAACAAGTTACACTGCACTAATTGACACTAATACTCTTAGGTAGGTATCAGTATTGGTATCAGCATTTGTGGAAAAAAAAACATTACCTGTGCTTGGTTTGAAACAAATGTTATTGATGCATCCTAGTCTGTAGTTATAGTGTATGGCACAGTGAGATTGTTACAGCGACAGGAAACACGTTAATTGAAGTGGAATGCTGTGGTGTTTTACTCTCTGAAATGACTAAATGTCAGAGTAAATGGTATGTCATCCTCTAGCCTTAATTTTTAGAATTGGACAATAACAATATTTGAGGAGAGCAAATGTGCTGCATTATAGGAAGGGAAATAATCACTGGAATGTACAAGGGTGAGGTTATCTCTGTTCACTATTCTTATTTTGATTACACCTGACAATTATTCCTAGCTCTGTTTTAGAGGACTTTTCAATGAGAATAAAGAAAACAAAGAACAGAGAATCTTTCATTTTTCTTGTCTGTGATTTTAATTTTTTTCTGACTTTGCTATTTCAGACTTCCAGAGCTGCAACAGAAAGTAGGAGGCCTTTTCTTAAACCTTATGCCCAAAATGAGAGCACTGTATACAGGGTACTGCTCCAACCATCCATCAGCTGTTAACATTCTCACTGATCACAGGTATGCCAAGGCAATCTGCCCAACTTTTATACGTTATAATTCCACAGGAAACTATAAAATAACATTCACTCTGAGTATTTGTTTGCCTCATAGTGAGGAACTAGGAGACTTCATGGAGAGTAGAGGAGCAAGTTCTCCAGGCATCCTCACTTTGACCACAGGCCTTAGCAAACCTTTCATGCGACTAGACAAATACCCAGCTTTACTGAAAGAACTGGAGCGACACATGGAGGTAAGACAATAACTCTAAGCATTCTTTTGAATTGAACTGAATTAACATGACACGCAGATAAAACTTCTTTTTCTTCTTTTTTTTGTCTTTATTTTGTCTTTGCTTTTAGGAGGGTCATCCAGATCGGCCTGAAATTCAAAAGTGCATGACCGCATTCAAGAATCTTTCTGTGAGTTGTTGTTATTATTTTTATTTGTAATACTGTTAAAGTATATAGTTATATATCCATAACATAAAACCACTGACTGTGGGATATTGAAGGGAATAACATAGACTCCTCTCATTGCAATGATATCTGTCAAGGGGTGGGATATATTAGACAGTGTATAACAGTCAGTGCTTAAAGTTGATGTGTTGGAAGTGAGAACAATGGGCAAGCATAAGGAGCTGAGCAACTTTTGACAAGGGCCAAATTGTGATGGTTATACACATGGGTCAGAGCATCTCCAAAACAGCAGGATTTGTGGAGTATTCCCAGTGTCTGTCAATTACCTGGGGAAGAGATGGAACCAGGATGCAAAATGGGAAGAAAGCAAGCCAGTGAAGGCAGAATGATGCTCTGGGCAATGTTCTCATGGGAAACCTTGGGTCCTGACATTTGTGAATATTAATTTGACACATACCACCTGCCTAAACATAGTTTCAAGTACAGCCAAGTATACCCCTTCACCATCAATGGTATTCCCTAATGGCAGTGACCTTTTTCAGCAGGATAACAGTGCAAAAATTGTTCAGGAAAGAATTGAGAAACATGACATGACATGACTTGGCTGCCAAATTCCCCAGATCTCAAGCCGATCAAACATCTGTGGAATGTCCTAGATAAACAAGTTCGATGCATGGAGGCCCAACCTTGGAAATTACAAGATTTAAAGGATCTGCTGCTAAAGTCTTGGTGTCAGATATGTGATCGATTCTACACTCATGCACAGGGTCTGTGTCATACTGCATTCTCAGTCAGGTGTGCATTGTTTCCATGGTAACCGTACTTGTTTTTTCCATCTGTTTCCATGGTTTCAGGCCCAGTGTCAGGAGGTGCGGAAACGGAAGGAACTGGAGCTGCAGATTCTCACAGAATCCATTCGTTTGTGGGAGGGTGAAGACATCAAGACTTTTGGCTCTGTGATTTACATGAGCCAGGCAATGGTACAGAACCAAGGCTGTGAGGTGAGACATTACTCAACGAACATTTCTTAAACAATCTTAGTCATTTGTGTTTATATATTAGAGACTGTTTTATTATATGTTATTTTATACAACAGTTAGTTCTGGTGTACTAAGTGTTATAGTAAATATCACATGAAAAAGTTTCATTGATGCTGCAAAAATAAATGAAATGTATGGCCACATAGTGTCAGTTACTCTATATTAAAGGAACTGTTAAAAGAAACCCTGGACCTTACATGAAAAAGGTTTGCTTTTGGCCATATAGTACCGTGTTATCTTACAATGTGGAAAATTACATTGTATTTTTGTTATATCAATGCTGTTCAGGTTTTCCTGTCCTGAAAGGTGCCTCTCACAATAACTTGCACTGAATCAGTAGAGTATCATCTGTTTACACAGTGTGTGCAAACTTTTGCATCACCTAAGCTTTCTGGTTGAAAGAAATGATAGAGTGGGTGGAAATAATAAAATTGAGAGCATTCAGAAGCTCTTCAGAGGATTTTCAAAGACATTGGGGAACATTATAGGGCCAAGGATGGGCTTATATGTTATTAGAGTATTTATTTTTTTTTATCACATTTAGACAGGGATATCAAACCTTTTGAAGTGATATTTAGTTTTTTTCTCCTTGTTTAATGTTGTACACTATTCAATTAACTGGTTTACATTTAATAATGAAGGAATCTGCGAAACCTATTACACTAAATGTCTGATTTGTTAAAAATGAGTTTATGTTCATGATTTTTTCCCATTGGTAAGCAAACTTTGGCATTACATAATGTGTAATAAAGCAACTCTCATGGCACTGTTGCATGCATTTCAGGAAAGGAATGAACGTTACCTCATGCTTTTCCCTCATGTTCTACTTATCCTCTCGGCCAGCCCAAGGATGAGCGGCTTCATCTACCAGGTCAGAATTTAGTCACCATGCTTCATCCTACTAAACAAAACGGGTATAGGGATTCAGCTCCACTCCCAATTCTACTCTTAGACATTAAAATGTGTCCACTTTGTTTCACAGGGCAAGCTACCTTTGAGTGGAATGACAATAACTCCCTTGGAGGACAGTGAAAGCCACAAATATGCTTTTGAGCTCTCAGGTAAAAAGCTGTTTTGTTTTTTTTTTTCAATTTTAACAGAAAACATACAGTGCCAAGGTGGATGCATTGGAATGGTTTGTTTTAGTTGGTGTGTGGTCCATCCCTGCAGGTTGCATGTTTGAGAGGCTGCAGGTTGTCTGCTTTAATAAGCATGATCAACAGGATTGGCTGGAGCACCTGAACCGACAGACCAAACACACCACCATGACAGCCCCAAGCATGAAGCCACTCACAGTCCCTTGCCACACGGTGAGTTTCTGTTTATAGGACATAAATTAGGCCTTCTCAAAGTATCAGCAAAATAAGATCTGAATGTCTGCATGCAGTGACTACGGAAAGTATGCTTTCAAATTCATTTATTGCACATTCACTATAACATAGTTCAGCGATTCATTCATTATCTACGCTGCTTATCCTACTACTGGGTTCTGGGTGCTGGAGCCTATCCCAGTACTCATTGGGCAGAAGGCAGTGAAACACCCTGGACAGGTCACCAAACCATTGCAGGGCAGACACACACACATTCACACCTAGGTGCAATATAGCATCTCCAGGTCACCTGACTGCATGTCTTTGGTCTATGAGGGAAAACCGGGGCTCCTGTAGGAAACTCCACAGAGAAAGGATCCTGTTCCGGCCCGTGCTTCTTGCTGTGAGGTGACAGCGCCACCCACTACGCCACTGTGCCACCACCACAACATAACCACTTTACAACATCTAAAGTGTGCGAAAGCCATATAGTTTTATTTTCAAACTTATGTTTTAATGCAGACAATTTTAAATAATTGGCACCTCTACAGGTAATATTAGGTGGAGACTCCTTTGAAGTGAATAATTTTACTCTCTCACTTTAATGTCTAAGTTTAGAGACACTTTAGAGACATACAAAAAAAAAAAATTTGGCTTTAGGCTGTCATCAGCTCCTAACTTCCTGGCAGGTATGAGCATATGTTGGTCTAAATTATCCTGATTCTTTTCCACTTGAATGACCACCATATTTTACAGTTGCTATCTGGTGCTTTTCATTGTATGTAGTCTTATTTTTCTACCAGGCTAAGTTTGTTTCATTTCACCATAACACAGTTCAGTAGATGACGTTCAGGAGCAGGTGCCAAAAATTCTGGAGCTGAATGTATAATGCCTTTGGAACTATGGTGCAACTTACAAGAGTGGCCCTGAGCAAAGCCTACATAAAGTGTATAAGACAGATTTAGTTTAAAACTAGTATTTCTTTTTCCTGTTTCCTTACATTAACACATTTCTCTCTCCTTCTGCTTTAGCTCCCGTCCCATCCTCTAACTCCATCCAGGCATGCAGAGAGCCGAGGCCTGACTGTGGCTCCTGCCTACCACACACTCCCTCACTCCTCCTCTCATGGAGCTCCACACAGCACTGTAATGTGGGGGCCTCTGGAACCTCCCAAAACCCAGAAACCTTGGAGTCTGAGTTGTCTGAGGCCAGCACCCCCACTCAGACCATCAGCTGCTCTGTGCTATAAAGAGGTCAGTGCATGTTTGGATCATAAAGTCTATCCTGCTGATGACTTTGTGGGACTAGTGGCATGTGTAGTGCCTCATATTTTCAGATGGTTACCCATATGTATTGTGTACCATGATATAAAGTCTTAAATGAGTATGTTAAGTGTAACTAAAAACTTTATGGATAAAAATCTAAAATAAGATATGGACTTGATTAGGTTTGAAAGAGTTTATACTCTCAGTTCTTGTAATTCTTTTAAACTTTTTTCTATATGAAAATTAATCTTTCTTTAAAACTCTTATGTAACTGAAGTGTGCATCTCCTGCATTTATCCTGTTGCCTCATCTTAAACTCTCTTATTCATCCTGATCCTCTTAATCCTTTGCACTTCTCCAGGACCTCAGTAAAAGCCCCAAAAGTATGAAGAAGCTGCTGCCCAAACGGAAACCTGAAAGGAAGCCATCTGATGAGGAGTTTGCATTGAGGAAAAGTAAGTTGATGGATTTGTCTGTGCTGTTGATAAGAGTTACTGTGGTGACACACATGTAATTACTCTGTAACTGCAACAGGTACTGTGGCACTGGAAGAGGATGCTCAGATCCTGAAAGTAATCGAGGCCTACTGCACGAGTGCCAAAACCCGACAGACTCTCAATTCAAGTAAGATTAAGTCTGTATATCCATCTTAGGGCTAAGGCTACATAATGCGGTGTCTCTTTGATGTTAACAAATTCACTCTGGTAACAATATCCTCTTTTTCTCTTTCCTCTTCAATCTTTTTTGACATAATTTATTTATTCATTATTAATCCCCTTCTGTTTTTTAATCCTTTTTTTTTAAACATTTACATATAACCATTTTTCTGTTTACATTTCCATCTTTCCACCTTGGTTACACTCTTTACTTACCTTTTTATCCATATGGTTTTTGCCATCACACATATTACCATTGCATTTTGGGGGAAATCTCCCACGTTTCATTCATATGATTGGACTGTCCTCCCCTCCTGTGGCTGGTGTGCTGTCTCCTCTGCCCATCTCAGCGTGGCAGGGCACTGATCTGATGCATAACCATGTGTTGGATCAGTCAAGCATGGAGTGTATGGGCCGCCGCAGCAGCATCTCTCGGCCCGAGGGCAGCTCGGACCTTTCAGAGGACTCGGACTATGACAGTATATGGACGGCTCACTCTTACAGGATGGGGCCGGTGTCCCGTAAGAGCTGCAGCTCCTACATCTCCCACCAGAACTAAACTCCTTCACTTGTACTATTTAACTTCATTCACTTTAGTTTATTTATTTAATTTATTTTGATGCTTATTTATATTTTTATTTATTATATTTATGTCTTTTCACTTGCCTGTATTATTCCTCACTCCCTGTCCTCTTTGTGCACTTATCCAAATTGGTCCTTGTTGCCTTGATACCTTTTTTGCCTGTTATTTTTATGTCCCCGCACTTGATAGTTGGGGAATATGCCTTTCTCTGTCTCTAACTAGTATTTCATCAATAAGAATAAAGGACATTTGTTTGTGGATGTTTGAAACATGATCTGGTCCTGCTAAAAATGATAACAACAACAACTTTGTAAATATTTTAGTATTTGTCATATATTTGAAATGTGAAGTATTATTGTTTACCTAAGGGAAGCATTGGACACAAGAATTCCAGCTTCATGTTTTTCAGGATGCAAGACAATAGAAGAGTTGCTACTTTGGACAGTATTAGTGGATGTACTGCTGTCTTTTATTTATGTATTTATTTTTGACTTGTACAATACATGCATTTTTTTATTTTTATATGTTACATGTATGTTCATAATAATGTCTACATGTTGTATGATTGTTTGGCAAAATATGCTGAATTTTAATGTCCTTTCAAAAAGTTGTTTGGCTTCAAACCAGGTATGTGGTTTGTGGTTCTTTGTTACTCATTTGAAACTCTGTGAGTACCTGTAGTGTTTTAAGATGAACTTTTTCTCTCTTAAGTATGATTTTGTTTCTCAGACAAAAGAGACGTACATATTGCCAGTTACAAAAGTACTTGAACAAAGAATAAGAATATAACTCTTCATGTTGTATGGTAATCCTTGTGACCAAGTTCTCTTCTGTGGTAAAACAAAACAAAAAATAGACAAGAAATTCAAAACACTTGCTGCCCTTTTGTCTGTTGTACTGTGCTGGTATTCCGATTCCCTGTACAACTCAGAAGTCAGTGATGTTTACGTGGTTCAAAAATAAGATATAATTGTGTTCATTACATATGTATATATACATACATATATACTTACAGATTCCAGTATGACAGAGCAGTCACTGTAATATACATTTTCAATAAATATTGGCTTTGTTAGACTATTGTCAATATTTTTGTCCTTTCTAGGGAAACCATAATTTTCTTTCAATGCTTAATTTACCTTATTTAAATATGTTCTTTATTAGTTATGAGAGCTTAAATGTCATAAAAAAAGAATTTTCCTGTCTTGACATTTCCTCTCTGTATGACTAACCTGTCTTACTTCAGTTTCCTGCACTGTTCTTCTAATCTTATCCTTTCACTGTTTCAGAGCACACGTGTCTCTTTTAACTGTTCTCATCAGTCAGTCCTTCACATAGAGATGGAAACCAAACTGCAGGACTTTTCTTTTGGAACAGGACAGAGGAGAGACACTGCTCCAGCCCTGATACTACCTGCAGAGGAGAAGTTAATTGTTGAGGAGATCAAAAACAATGGACAGACTGTTATGGAAGAGAAGTAAGAATATGTGTTGCTATATAACATTTTATTTTTTTTCACAAATTCCTTTCCCTGCTGGGAAAATGTTAGATGAACCATTTGTACTTGTGTATAATAAATTAGATTTCAATGCCATACAATACCATCGAAATAAGTCATTTGAACTCTTGCAGGAGTCTCGTAGATGTTGTTTATTCACTAAGAGACGAAGTTCAAGAACTTAAACAGGTGCGTGTGGACTGATCTTTCTGTCCCTTTCTCTGTGGTTATATTAAAAGTTACATTTTAATATATCTTGATATGGTTATATGACTTAATCGATCAACAGGACAATAATAAAATGAAGCGATTTCTGGAAGAGGAGCAGCGAACTCGTAAAAATCTGGAGAGAATTGTACGTAAGGTTCTAAAGAATATGAATGACCCATCTTGGGATGAGACCAATTTGTAAGATCATGAGAAAGCATCTTGCATATTTTGTAACATTTGTGTTGATTTTTACATTTTATTTGTCCTAGTAATTTGGAACCAATTCTGCTTACAAATATAGATTAACACTCAGCTCATTATCATGCAATTAGGGCACTTGGGTTTCACTGCAGGTTTACATGCAGATGCTTGTATGGCCAGAGGTTTGTGGACATCTGACCTTTGCACTCTTACATGCTTTTGGAACAGCCCATTCCAGATTTAGTCTGGATTTTGCTGATTCAGCCACAAGTGCATTAGAGAGGTCTGGCATTGATGTTGAGCGAGCAGGCCTGGGGTGCTGTCAGTGTTCCACTTTCTCCCAAAGGTATAGAGTGGTGTTCAGCTTGGGGCTCTGTGCAGGCCACGGAAGTTCATTCACATCAACTCTGGAAAACTGTCTTCATGGACTTCACTTTGGGCCGTTGTTATGCTGGAACCTGTTTGGGTCTCAGTTCCAGTGAAGGGAAGTTGTAATGCTATAGCACACAAACATGTCTTATTCAGTTGTATGCTTTCAGCTTTGTGCAGACAGTTTGGGGAAGAACCATGTGTTCAGGTGTCCACAAACATTTGGTAATATAGTGTACTTTTTAGCTCTGGTTGTGGTTATCTGACATGAACTCTTCCTGGTTTACTTCAGCAACTATACTGGTGCAGGAAAACTCGCTGAGAATTGTACATATTACTTCTGTGCATTGTTTTAACTGTAAACTTATGTTTAGAGATGCTCCATATGTGTTATATGTAAATACTACAAAGCTAAATTGGACAAATGCTACACAAAGCAAATGTCCAAAGTGTCCTGGAACTAATCCTATAACAAATAATTCAGCTAGGTTTCAACACACTCCAGTATATAATGAATGCAAATGTAAATTGCAATTTCTTTTAAAAAAAAGGTAATGATGTATGTTAGGGGTTTTCATGAACCAATTAATGCCATGGAGGGCTTTTATAATTTAATAGAGAACTAAATTTTATTCATCACTATATTAATAATAGCCCTTGAAACCTGATTCTATACTACTTGCAGCTGCATTATGTTTGGATTCACCTTCCTGTGAATGCTCATGGAGGACAGTTATGATTCACCAAAACATTTTCACTGTATTACCTGATGACCCTTAACCTCCACACTACTCCCTTTGTCATTGTAAATTCTGTAAATAAAGATGTTTTCCTAAAATGGGATTAATTTGAAAAATCATTGTACTCTCTCTGTGTTTATATAATATCCTATACTTCAACATTAACCGTAATTATTTTATTTTAATCAGGTATCACTGTTGAGCAACAAAGTATATAAGTTAGACTGTAAAAGTAATATATAAGTTTAAACCAGTGGGATCTCTACACTTAGTTCCTGAAGGGGAGGCCAATGGTTTTGTGATGGTTTTGTGCCTTTGTCTCTTTTCCCTGTACAGCAGTGCAGGATGAAGGTTGTGCATACACCAGGACCTATTACACTGACAAGGCAATCTAGGCTCTTTGTGGGCGATGATTCTACTTCATTGATTTACAATGGAAAGGATATAATTTTGCTGGTGTTGGCAAAAAGCTCAAATGTCAGCCTTTTCAGAATGCCAGCATTGCCTTGTTCGTGGATGAATGAGGAGAAAGTCACCTTTTGTCTCCTGTTAAATATTCCTGCATAAATACAAAGGGCCATAATGCCATCCTGATAAAATGGAAGCTCTGATTTATCCCGATTTATCCTTTAGTGTGTAGATAAAACCTGGAGATAAATGCCAGGTTGGCCTTTTCATATTTTGTTCACTTCTATTCTTTTGCATTTTTTTTTAGACCTTATTCAGTTTAGACGACAGTTGCTTTCTGTGCTCATATTATTCATAAGACAACTGTCTCCTACACCAAATAACAGGAATATTATTATAAATGAACACAGCATGATGTGTTCCCTTCTTTATCTTAACAATAGATAATTTTTCTAGCTGTTGTTCCGATCTTTAGCATAAGTCTAAATATTACTAAAACCTCAGGGTACAGAATGAGGAGCAGAAGTTTAGGACATTTCTAGTAACACCTGTAGCGTGTGATGTTGCTCTATTTGACTTAAGTTTCAGGTATTAATACCTCCACTGTTACTGACAGTGAACTATAATGGCTGTCTTTGAGGGCATGAGTGAAAGGGACAGCAGGACTCTGTGGACATTGAATCAATTAGCTTTTGACCAACCTATACACACACTCACACACACACTTCTAAGACCCTGTCTTTTCCTTTCTTCCCCTGGGTCTATTCAGTAGCTTGTGATCATTTAGATTTGACATGCATTGTGGCTGAGCTTGTCTTCCTCTTTTGCTCTCTCCCTCTTTTGCTACTGTCTGTCATTAATTTCCAGGCTTTACAATTTGCCAAAAAGAAAGAGAAAGGAGAGTGAGGGACGGATGGATGGATAAGAGCTCAGTGTCCTTTTGAAAGGGTTTGTTATTGCACAAAAAAACAGCCGCCCAATAATTTTTCGTCAATGTTTAACTCTAAAAGCCTTTCCCCGTCAGCTTTGAAAAGAAGAGCAATAAAGCCCTATTGAAAAGGACTGAATAAAAACAGTCCTCTGGGGCTTTGACCAAAGGGCTTCTTTTCCTCTGCCTCTAATCAAATAGGAACTGAAATGAATTAGTTTTCTTATGAAAATAGCCTTTGTTGGCGGGGAGGCCAGTAATTCATAAACAATACGCAGTGTCATTGTGTGCATAGTAATATATTCATGCTGTGGAGAGGCTAGAAGGCAGTACTATGGCTCTGTGCATGAGGAGAGAAGAGGATGGATTACTCCTGGACTTTATAAACAGCTTGCACAGTGAGTGCTTCTCTTCACTTGTAAGCTCTCAGTCTTGCTATCTCTTATTTCATTTTGTCCTTTCCATCTTTTTCTTATATTGTTTTTCTTTCCCTCACAGTTTTTCTTTCTGCACCCCCCCCCCCCCAAAGAAGTCTCAGATTTTTTTCTCTTCTTTTTTTGACATCCAAGCAATGTGTCTGTGATTTGGAGCTTACGTTTAACTCTCATCCCTCCCTTTCCTGGAGGCAGAGGACCTTTTTTTCCCTCTTTACACCTAACAAAGTAAGCTGTAGTGCTGGATTTGTCTCCTAAATCTTCATCTGCTCTCCCTAGTGGATGCTAATGGACTAATGTGACTACAGGAGTGGGAAGAGTGATTGGTGTCTTGAGGGAATATGTGCTGCCTGTCATCACAGTGCAGGTGGAACGTAGGAAACAGACGGTGTGGATGGTATAAGAGAAAAAAGGAAGCAAGAGTATGGAATACAAACTTGAGGATGTGTATTTTCTATTGCAGGGTGTTTGTACATCGACACCTGATGATGGAGCTACTTGACAAAAATAAGGAAGAGTTAGTAATTGTCTTCATTAACATCTTCAGACAAATGTGATTGCAAGCTGCAAACAGTTCCTGACATCTGACCATATTTACTTATCAACAGCTTTTTTTTTCCTTCTGCTATTTCAAGTCAGTGGAATTACGTATCCTGCCAAAATTCCCATATGGCTTCTGTAAGAAGAAACATGAGGAAATGATTGGAAGCCTATCCAAGAAACCAACGCTTCTCTGCATCTTCTGACATTACTCCTGAGGCTGATATCTGCAACCCTTAAAAAAAAAAAAGACCAACACTTAATATGGAGGAATTTATCCTTAGTTTTTGGTGCTGTTGAAAAGCCAGCTAACATGAGCTAAAAAATCTAGCTTACTCCATAAAGAAGAAAAGCTTCTCAGGGCCATGTGGTGGAAATAGTTTGATTTGAAAATAAATCTCTTTTGCAGCTGTGGCATGTCTTCAGTAAATCAGCTTAACAAGTAAGTGAGTGTGTTTCGCGTTCTTTAGGCTCAGGTGAAGAATGTATTGATTTTTAGCGAACATTTGCTAATGATTCTCCTCAATCATTTCACTTTTTACCTGCACGGCGGATTCTTGCGGCCAGTAATTGAAAATGATTACAGTAATTGATATGATCGTTTGATTGAGTCGGTTAATTATGAATCGCAGTAATTATTGTTTGTACTTTGTTCAGAACCCACAGCAGGAGTCGACAGGCACCTCCGGTAAAAAGCAAAGACGTTTTGTTATATATGAATCAGGTTTCCCAGACCGTCGGCTACTGCTGATGAAACATTGTACACTTCTTGTGTTAAGAGTAGGACTGTGTCTGTTCGTCTAAGATTCGAGGCACGTAATTAAATGCAGTTCCTGTTAGTTTCCAGCTCATATTGGAGCTAAACGTGGCCAAATGCATCAAGCATTACCATCTACCACAACACAGGTAAAGCTGCTCAAGCTGGCAGACCTCCTTCTGGTAAGTGCTGGTCGTAAGGAACCAGTTCCTGAATGATAGCTCCTAGAGCTACATGATAGATAAGTTAGGTTATTGTTAACAAAACATCACAACACTAATGCAATTCGAAAACCTCAAACATTTGGACACTGTTCTGTCAAATAATGTGGGAGCTGGAAAATAACTTCCCAACCGGCAAAGCTGGTCTACCTGTTTGACCAGTCCGGCAAAATGTCCTGCCAGCTGGTCGCTCAGAATAAGTTCAAATTTCCGGGTGGATTTGTCTTGTCTCTGAAATGTCTTAATGTCTGCTGCGAACCTGAAAGGGCAGTCTGTTTTATTTCTACTACACACCTGAATAAGTGTCTGCCGCGTCTCGGTTCTGTAGCACGGAGCAAAAAAGAAAAATAAAATTGTTGTAGTGTTAATATTCGGACAGCAGAGGGCAGAGTTGTACTGAGGGAAATTATATCGGGTCAATAAGACGGCAAAACGGGTTTATTCACAGACTCAGAAGAGGTACATTTGTAACATTTTAACAGTCTTTCTGAGAAAACAAAATGCACGTTTCACATGTTTTCCCAACACAAATATAGTTTTAATAGTTACAAGTGAGTAATAGTAGCGCTATATTTTTCTGCTGCCAAATATCTCATACCTGTGAGCACCGTATTTAAGTTTCCAACCACTAGATGGCGCTCTTGATACATTTTTTTTAAGTCTTGCCGCACTTGTACGCTACCTGGCACATCTTCCAGCAGGGCAATGATGTGGACCTGGATGGGTTTTGGCCTCCCAGTAAAATCCACGTGTAACTAAAACACACGAGCTATAAGGTTAGAAGTCTTCGTAGCCTTTTACTTTAAATCTGTTTGCAGTGGAAACGCAGCAGTAAATTTAATGTCCTAAACGGATTTGTGTATCTTATATACACAAAATTTATTATATCAGGCTTGTACCCAGTCCAAATCTATCTAAATCATGCCTAATGATGTGTTTAACACTGTTTTGGGGGCGCCCTCACATTTGCTGGCTTAAATATTTATTATATTTCCTAAAACTGTAGAATATTCTATAGACACACAAGTATACTTACTCCAATGGGAAACAGGAGTGGAAAAATGGGTACTAAACTGTACCTTTCCTTGTTACTGTTGTGGTACCCTAAAGAATATGCTTTCTGTAGGTTTAGTATGTATAGCTGCATGTAGTTAACCTACAAAGCTTTACCACTTAGAGTCCAATTATGTACCTTAAATCAGTTTAAAATGACACCATATCCACATTTCCAGGTAGAAGATACACAACTTTATCAGATCCCACATCATACATTGTTCTCAATGCTGATTGTGTTGGAATGTATTTCAATTGTATTTCTCTAGTCAAAAGATGAGTAAGAGTTACAGTGTCTATGGGTGTTTCTATAACCAAGGTTAAGAGAGCTTAGCCCTCCAACTTTTTCCCTGTTAACTGATGGGATGTTGTTATCAAGCTTCACAACAACAAGCGGGTGGGTTACAACAATTGAGTGTGTTAGAACAGGAAAAATGAAATGTATAGGACAGGGGTACTCCAAGACCCAGACTGGGAATCTGTGAAGTACAGGATCCATACCCGACTTCAAACTGTGCTTTTTTTGAGCTGTATCCACGATGACACTCCCACCCTCCCCTTGCCCTTTCTCAAGCTCAGGCTTATTCGCAGAGTATTTTATTGACAGGTGTCCAGATGTCACCCTTAAGTAAGCAATCTTTATAAGCTTCTTGGTCCACTTCCTTTCACTTTTCGTGTGTATTGTAGGACCTCGGTCTACTCGTGTGTTTGTGCCAGTCTTCTCTCTTCCACTTTATCTCTGACCTGATTACTTGCTTATTCATTTACTTATCCATTGCCCTTTTATAACTGATACACATTACCAGGGACAGGCACTCTGTATAGAGGCCAGCTGCAGAGATGGCAGGCCATCAGTTTTAGCTTTAAGACTGTATTAATCCATCTCCGCAGCCTATATAGTAGAGTGCTGTACCTGAGTTTCTGTCATATGAGAGCATCACAGAGGAGATTCAATCAGAGTAATGGTCAGAGTCTCACAGTGCATTTGTATCGATCCTTGGGATATTGTATTGGCTGCTTTAGTGAAAAGGAAATTGCGTGCTATTTTCTAGTCGTCACAGTCTATTTGTCATTTAGAATTTGAACATCCTGTTCTGTGGCTTGAATATGAATTTTAAGACTAGCAGACTAGCCTTGTTGGCATGCTTGCTTGTATGCCAGTATCCATTTAGGTATAATGCATATGTGCTTTAATATGTACATAGTTTGTATAGTTTGGCCAGTTTAAAATTCCTTCATGGTTTACTTTAAGTGTATTCAGCAGGGAATAAACTGTAACTGGTGTCTTGAGTTTCAGTATTAATAA
>JAOVYV010000048.1:23206586-23223347 GCA_025674545.1 Hassar affinis | reverse complement strand
TATATATGATGCACTATACACCACTTACTTTAAGGATACACAATGCCGGGTATTTTAGTAAAAGTCTATACAATGATGAAAGAAACTGTGACATTCAGCACAAACAAGCCCTTTTGTTGTGAATCATTATTAGGGTTATAAATTCATTTTATCTTTATTGCTGATAAGCCATTCATGATCTGGCCATTAAGAATTTGATAGGCTAATTGAATAGAGCTTGGCCTCACACTTTTGTAATAGACCATTATACATCAGGAGAAAAGGTGACAGGGACACAAAAGGTTGCATTTTAGAATGAGACCCTCGCCCTTTCTGCCTTCGACTTTACAATAAGTTTTGCAGCTTTAACTGTGAGGGAGTGCTTCTCTTTTGCATCGATTGTCCCCTTGCTATTCCCTTCTGTTCTCTTTCATAGGGGGAGAGAGTAATGGCTCTATTGAGGGCCGTGATACAGAGCCCTGACTCTTATCTAGATTCTTCATGTGCTGCTGGGCCACATGGACCATTAACCTCCATTGTTTTATCTAATTCTAGTGATTACTGACAAGACCTACAGTCCTTGTGTGGTATGTGTGTGTGTGTGTGTGCTGGGCAGAGAGATTGCTGAGATCTTTTTGTCTGTGAGTTTATGTGTAAAATGGAGGTTTTACACATAAACTCACAGACAAAAAGACCTGAGCTGGAGTGTATTTCAAGGAAAACGCTGATGTTATGATGCATTGTATTACCGTTTGAAGCTTATGTGTCTGTTATTGTTAATTGTAGTCATGTAGTCATTCATTTTTATTCATCTTTATATTTTTTAGCTCATAATGCTTTCATTTCAGTCTTTGCATTGCCTGTTGTCATTTTTAGTGGCTTTGAATTTGAATGTCACTGAACTCTTGAACAGACAAGCATTTTATATAACTCATAATTTCTCCTAAATAAAGTAATCTTGCTATCAAAAATAGATTAAGGACAGGCTGCAAAAGCTCACAAGGTTGGAAATTACTAATATCTTTTCTAATATATTAGACAGTTTTTTACTATCATAATTTGTTCTCCTTTTAGGGAATGACAGTGAATAATAAAACTACTGAATAATAGGCAATAGAAACAGAATAGACAATAATGGCTGTATTAATGAAATGAAATAAAAAACATTGTTTCATTTGAACAAACATTTTCTTGCTTGGTATTTTTTTTATTTCCAGTGATCTGCTTTTAATTGACTTTAAGTAACAGCAAATTAATTATTCCTAATGATGCTAATGATTGTTGAAGCCAGTCAATGACTCTGATAAAGCTATCCACAGTGATCCATGGCTCCGAATCAAAGCTCAGGGTGAAAAACGTATGGAAATAATGACTTCTTTGATTTACTTTCTTTTTTTTCACATCCTGATAATGTGAATGTTTATCATTTTCATGCAGTATACATACAAATCCAGTTTTTTTTCTCTATTTTTTCAAATTACCATTTGAGCTTTAGCACAAGACTCATATATCAAGTATACCCTCACCGTCCACTTTCATAGGAATGTCTGTTCACCTGCTCATTTATGCAGTTATTCAGTCATGGGATAGCAACATATAAAGTTCAATAAAAATACAGGTCAAGAACTTCAGTTAACATTTATATCAAACATAAGAAGGGGGAAAATCTTTAACCAAGGCATGGTTGTTGGTACCAGATGGGTTGGTATGAGTTTTTCAGAAACTGCTGATCCCCTGGGATTCTCTAGGGTTTACACAGAATGGAGCAAAACTAAATCCTGTGTGTGGAGGGTCTGCAGTCTGAAACACCTTGTTAATGAGAGAGATCAGAGGAGAATGACCAGATTGGTTTGTTCAGACAGGAAGGCTAATTAGCTCAAATAAGCACTCTTTAACCGTGCAGAAGAGCATTTCAGAATGCACAACACATCAAACCTTGAGATGGATGACGTACAACCATATTAGCATAAGAACATGTCAGGCTCCACACCTGTCAGTCAGGAACAAGAATCTGAGGCTATCATGGGCACAAGCTCATCTAAACTGGAAAGCTGAAAGCTGGAAAAGCTTCAACTCTCCAGTTTGGGTAAGTCTGTGTCCATGATAACGTCAGATTCCTGTTCCTGACTGACAGGAGTGGAATATGATGTGGTCGTCTGCTGTAGTAGCTCATTCACCTCTTGTTTGGATGCATTGTGCATTCTGAGATGCTTTTCTGCTCACCACAGCTATAAAGAGTGATTATATGAGTTACTACGTCCTCCCCGGCAGCTCGAACCAGCCTGGCTGTTTTCCTCTCACTTCTCTCACCAACAAGGTGCTTCCACCTACCATGTAGCTCACTCTGTGGTTTTTGTTTTTTGGTCAGACCAGTCTGTGTAAACTCTAGAGACTGTTGTATGTGAAAGTCCCAGGAGATCAGCAGTTTAATAGAATTCTCAAACCAGCCCATCTGGTACCAACAACCATGCCACATGTTAAAGTCACACTAACTGAAGCTCTTGCCCTGTATCTGCATGATTTTATCCATTGTGCTTTTGCTACATGATTGAATGATTAACTAACTTCATAAATGAGCAGGTGTATAGGTGTTCCTATTAACGTGTACATTGAGTGTATGACCAAAATGTTAAGAGTGGAGAAATTTGTAGACTGATGAAAACTATGGTTCAGTTTAACTATATACGATTCTGCATTGCAATATTCACGGATATTATTATTGCTGAATTTTTCCTGTGATTGCAAATGTAGTATGTACAATAAATACCAGCATTCAGAGCCCACTTTTCAGTGACACGGGTGCTGATATTGCATACTCTTTAGGTTTTGGTACAAGTAAGCGATTCTCGACACCTGTCTGATACGTCATAGTCAGATACAGGAACAGTCGAGTGTGTGTGATATCTTAGGTACGCTGCTAGCATGCAATGAAGTGAGCCATTGCTGTATTTTATTGAATGTGTTTTGTTCTACTGCACTGTAGTACATCCATATCACACTTTTAGGCTCCCACACATGTACACACACACACACACACACACACACACACACACACATAGACACATTACGCTGCACTAATATTTATGTACTTTATCTGCAGTGGTGTTTTAGCGTGCTCTTGAGTGCTGAGTGTTGTTGACAGAGGGAGTGGAGGTGTGTGCTGCTATCACTCTACCTGTCAGAGCAAACACACACAAACAACCCTGTCAGAGAGGACGCTCCAAGTCAGTAGTGCTACATGGAGAGGCTGGTAATGGCGTCTATTTCGGCAGAAGTGCAGCTCTCTTCAATTGAATGACACTTACAAATGTGTCAGCACTGTCACCAGGACATGGTCATCACAATTTACGACATTTTGATTTTTTTGTTTTAAAGTTTGTTTTTTTTGCATACTGTATACTGGTTGTAAACTTCAGCCACAGGCTTTACTTAAAACATTATTTTGCCATTGTAGCTTTTTTGAAAGCTACCATCTACATATATAATATCACAATCTATAGACATGTTATATCATAATAGTGTAGATCACTCTCGCCCTACCTGGCTTGTTGTTCTACATTCAGCATCATTCTATTCAGGCTTGGTAGACATTTCTCTTTTTTGTGCATAGGTGGTATTCACTAGAACTTGAAAAAGCATTTACAGTTACCTCTGTTATAGAACATAATCTAACCCTCAACCAACTGAAATCTAATTTTGCAGAGGCCTTAATTTGAGTTTTTCTGAGAGTCCTTACTCTGGATCATATATTCTCTCTATTTTTGTGCAGATGCAGTTATTGTTACTGGCCCTCAGTTTCTTTAAATCAATCAAATTCAATTTGGTCGAAAATATGCCCTTTTATAAGCAGCTTTTTTTTCTGTGCACAATTTTCTTTCCTCTCTCTGTTTCTCTTTATTTCTGTGGCTGTGTGTGTGTGTGTGTGTGTGTGTGGACCATGCTTTTATATCTTTGTGGGGACCAAATGTTCCCACAAGAATAGGAATATCTGATATTTTGTGGGGACATTTTGCTGGTCCCCATAAAGAAAGTGTTTTTTTTTGTTCTTCTTGTAGTTTTTAACAAAAATAAAAAATAAAGGAGCCAAATAGTATTTTTCGTAACCGTGGTGGGATTAGGGTTAGGGTTAGGGTTAGCATCAATTAGATGCATTAATAATTATGGAAGGTCCTCACAAGTATCGCAAGATATGACTGTGTGTGTGTGTGTGTATGTGTGTACACATGTGAATGGAGGAACACATCTGTTTGTATGTTTTTTGTATGTATGATATAGATGATTTTGGCAATTGCTGAAGTGAACTCATCTTACTTACTAGAGAATAGGCCAATTAAGACCTAGTAGGGAAGAAGCGGTGGTACAGGAAGCCCACTGAATGTTCCATTGATTAGCAATGTTAGCTTAATCAAAGAGTCTCATAAGCTCATATGCTTCAGTCAGTAGGGGTTCACTTTTCTACCCCCTCCAAGAGGGCAAGGTTCGGGTGGCAATGTGGAGGTGAAACAGGCCAATGATTGCATTTCCGTTGCCTCAAAGAAGTGAGGATGTCAGCCAGAAAAAATGAGCAGCGATTAGTGCCAGCAACTTTTCCTGCTCCATGAAAAAATTTCCCAATTTACAGGAAATGGGAAGATTCACTTGACTGGAAAGTCTGAATGTGAGCTAATGTTGGCATGTGTTCGTTATTTATAAAGCTTAATGGATGGTGTGTAACATCAGTTCATATTCATTTTTATTCACAGAAACCCCCCATAGGTTTTTTATCCCAGCCTAAATTTTTGCAAATTGAAAAGTGATAGAGAAGCAGGCTTGTCTAATAAGCATTACTTATCATATTAATTAAAATCGGATGACACGATATGGCCGACAGCTGTGCGTTTTGATTTGTTGTGTTGCTAATGTGACACTCATTATACAGGTCATGGTAAGACAAAACCGCCAGGGTAGCCATGGTAGCATGCGGATGCACAGACTGTGGCCTGCTACACAAATAAAGGGGTCTCGCCTAAAACGGCCCATAATTGCTCCAACACAGGCGGACAGTAACCATGGAGAGGTGAACAGCATCTACGACCTCAGGCATGGGACATGAATTCAAAGCTGTAATTGTTTTTTTTTTTTTTTTTTAAATAGAATTGGTTTTAGCTGGGCTTTTTAAAATGATGTGTATTTCTCATCAATAGCATGTATTCATAGGCATTTAAATGAATACTGAACTCAAGATGCGTCTGTTTACCCCCCCACCCTTCATTCTCTCTCTCTCTCACTGTCTGTTGCACTCTCTTTCTCTCACTCTCTAGGTCACCGTTGTTCAGGAAGGTTTGTTGTTTATATAGAATAAAATGGTGTTTTGACCCCCAAGGTTACTGTATTGCCTGTACCACATGCTGCTTTATTCTGTTCTTGCTATTCAAAGTAAATATTACAGAATAAATTCTGTGTGTATGAGGGTGCTTTCTGTTGGTGGTCATGGGGGGGGGTATCACTCTAAGACTGAGTGAAAACTGGATGACAAACGTGTGATCAGTCATTTCTGTCTCTATGCTTTGAGCGTGACCGTCTCAGCAGGGTGCCTTCTAAAATGCACCTTTCTGTGGAAAAAACTGGCCTGCTTTCTTTTATGTTATGCCTACATATGTCCATAAATTCATTTACAAAATGAATCACAGTTTTACAGATATATATAATGCAACAAATGCAGTGGTGTTTGTCCACTAATAAAATACTAAGCTGGTCTGTAAGTGATAAGAAATAAAAAATGTGCATGTGTAATGCATGTGCAAAATACACATCTACATATTACAAATTACTCTAACGTGTATTTGAAGCAGACAGACGATGGTGTAGTCTGTCATCTTTTGTTTGTATTTGTAAGAGAGAGAAAGACAGGCTGTGACAGGGACTTATGGAAATTTAGGAGACAGCAGAGAGGAGTGGGGTGAAATGCAGGGTCAGGATTGGACGTCCTGAACGCTCACCCCAACACCAGAGGCCATGGAGAGCGGGGCGTCACTGTGGTTGGGTCAGTGCAGAGGTGATCCAATTCCCCCCTTGGTGCAGCACTGCGAGATTGGGCTAGATTGTGTGCAGGTCCTTTTGAACCCACTCCATGCAAAGGTCAGCAAAATAAGATGAAGAATCATAACATGGTGAACAAGGCTTGTGTACACCACTATCAGTGTGCCTGTATTCAGAATTCTGTGTGTGTGTGTGTGTGTGTGTGTGTGTGTGTGTGCATGTGCGTGCAAGCATGCCTCGTGAGGTTTTGAGGCAACATTATAGTTTGTGGCAGCAAATCTAAATGACATTGACAGGGCCAGACTGTAATTAGTGGTCTGATCGGAGCCCTTCTGGAAGCAATGCATTGTGGGACATTTCCTCTGACACTGAGCATTTACCAACAGCTGCCTGTCAATGTGATCTCTGTCTCTCCAAGAGAGGACGCTTTAATTAGTTGGAATCCCAAGAGGAGCCTCTCATTTACAGTCATGGCCATCTTCATTTAAATTATCCCTATCGCTCAATCCCACATCTCTCTCTTTTATCCATCTTTTCCCACCATCACCATCATATTGAATTCTGTTTTCCCCAACACACCTGTCTATTCTTATCGGAAGTTAATTGTCTTTGCCTCTTGTCCCCTGTACCTCCACCCACTCTCTTCAGTCCTTCATGCTTTTACCATATACAGCCCTTATTTCCTTGTTACACTAGCAGTTGTGTTGTACACCTACCTCTTCTTTATGGTTTGCCACTCAGCTTGTGGTCATCCTGAGGCTTTAGTATATGCTAGTGTGGCTTGTGTGCAAGATGTGACATTGTACTCTAACACCGACTGGCCTTATCTGTCTGATCCTGGCTGCTTTCTCTCTCTCTCTCTCTCTCTCTCTCTCTCTCTGTGTCTCTCTCTGTTTTACAGTAGATACCCATTTCTAACACAGCACCCCTCTCATGTGGCTTTTTCCACCTTAAGTTTCTGCACATGGGAGTGGCACTTGCATGGACCACATCTCTGTTCAGATTTAAGAAATACAGGTCATTCAGGGGTCAGCAGCCTTCTTGATTGCCCTTTAGAACTCATTATCTAGAAAAGCAAATCTTTAACTGAAAAGTGTCTTGCCCATTTGGACAGATAATCAACACTTTCACTAGTCTTTTCGCAATGTGCTGTCGCCTTTGTCTCATTTGCTACCTTGATTACTACCCCTAGATGTTTTCCTGAGAGTTTTTTTTGGGCAGCTTTTTGGGTTCTGACAGTTTTATCCTATTGTTCCTTTTCCTTTGTAAGTTCTGTGAATGGAACAACACATTGCTACTTGTTGCCTGTCAGTCATCTTGGTTTCAAAAGGACTGAGGGAACTCGACATCTGTCGAACGTTGTAGTGCTGTCAGAGCTGCCTGTCTGTCTATGTCAACCCGTGAAGTTGTCATTTCAGATGTCAATATGACATGAGAATAATCAGGAAAAGCAAACAGGCAGTGAGTCTGTGTTCCCCTCCTCTCCTGCACACTACTACATGATGTGATGTGCATCTAATAGTTTAGAGCCTCTTTCTCTACTTCATTAGAAAATTGAGGAAAAGTTCAGCAATATGTCACAGTGCCTACAGTTGCTGCATAGTTTTGGTGCAAATAATGAGTTCGCAGTAGTGAATCAGGGTATACTAATAATACTCGGGTGAATCATTTAAAGTGTGTAATCCATACGCATAAACCCTTTTGTCTTCTATGGTTCCAGCATGATCTACATAGAGGTGGGTGTAGTTTGAATTTCACTAAAAAGTGGACACAACTAGAAAGGGTGGAATTACACTGCAAATGTGAAAAAATTAGAAGCAAGAAGAATGTATTTGGTTGGACATGTAACGTTTTTTCCTCAGTGGTTGAAGCTGTTCTGGCTGGAGTCATTGATGTACAAAATATAAATTTCCGTGAAAAATGTTAAAAATTGGGAAAAAAAGAGAAAGAAAAAGTGTAGAAAAAGGGAACAGTGGAAGAATATAGTGCATATTACAGATATGAGTGTCAGAATTGTGATGAATTATAAATTATACTTTTCTAAGATATAGAATGTATAGTGACATGTATAGATGTATAGTGACAATTTTAACATTCATAATTGTATATTTTATGATTTTTTTAGAAGCAGCTAAGTTGATGTTAATGATACAAATACAAATAAAGTGTTACTTTAAAATCTACAGAAATAAATTATCCTTTAAACCTAAAAATCTACATTTGTATGCAACAGTTTATATTTTGTGAAATATATCGTAATATAAATGTTTCTAGTATACTATTGCATGCTTGAATTAAGAGATGAATAGTGTTATTGTTATTGTAAGTCCAATAACAAGAAATATTAAATAAATATGCCTATGTTCATGATATCTGTACATGCTAAAATATATAAGTATATCTTTGTGCTAGGATTTCCAGCACAGTTGATGAATTTGTAACTTTTTAATGTACCCCCAATTATAAATATGTAAATATTTATTTACAATTTTCACTGCATGCATTAGCTTTTTCTATGCCTATCATCCATTTTAAAAAAAATCATCATGCTGGGTAAATGCTCTGTAGTGATATGTAATTATGCTCTGTAGTGCATTTGTCTGTGCTGCCACAAACCATTCTCCCTGCTTCTCCCCCTGCTTTTCCTGCCTCTCATCTCTTCTTACCTGTACTAAAGTAGTGCCAAAATAGATGCCAGTGTCCATGCCAAAGGGACATAAATTGTAGACTCCTGTGTAATCTGTGACTGATCTCTTCTCCTGCGCAAAAATTGAGAAAGACCTCTAAGCAAGTAGCATTTTGCGTGTGTCCAGTTTGGCTTCACTTAGCAGTGTAATAAGGTTGAAGTCAGTGACAGTGCGTTACTGACAGGCTGACACTGATGACTCCTGTTCAGCTCTAATGGGCTTTAATAACATGGAGGACACATTGTCTGACACATAAAAGATACGCCTCTCAGTTCACTCAGACCCGTTTGAGAGATGGCCCTCTAGGCTCAGGAGTCAGAGATGGAAGGTGACATGCACAGAAGGTTTTAATCCTTCTCCGCTACAGTAGACTCTTCATCTTCAGACGCAGCTTAGGGCTTGTCCAGTAGGCTCCCTGAGGGATTATTGTCAGACTCTGGTTTTGTCATGCCCCTTGATCCTTTTTTTTGTTCTCAAGTGTCCCCCTGAGCCTTGTGTCAGATGTCTGAGTGGAATGGAAAACAGATCACATCTTTATTGATATTAAGACTCTGAATTTGGTTGCTGAATCTTCTGACTGATGTTGCCGTGCACACTCGTGATGCCTGAGGTACTCCTAGTGACATTAGAGACTTTTGTTCAGAGAATATTTCAAACAAATCTGAAAAAAAAACAACTGGAGAACTGATAGAGAAACTTTATTTTATCCAAACCAAGCTAAAAGAACCAAAATGTTTCCTCAGGATACCAGTGATGGCATTAATTAGGTACTTTATTAATTATGTCAGTGGAAGCTGTCTATATGTGTGTGTGTGTGTGTGTGTGTGTGGACCATGTTTTTATATCTTTGTGGGGACCAAATGTCTCCTCAAGGATGGGAATATCTGATAATGTTGATCTTGTGGGGACATTTTGCTGGTAAGGAAAGTTCGTTTTTTGTTGTAGTTTTTAACAAAATTAAACGAGTCAAAATATTGCCTTTTCATTACTGAGATTAAGGTTACGGTTAGGCCTGGCAATAGCTGCATTAATAATTATGCCAATGGAACATCCTGACAAGTATAACAAGACAAAGTCTGTGTATGTGTGTTTGTGTATAAGGGTTGCTATCCAAGGTGGGGTGTTGTTGGATGTTTACCAGTGTTGCCATCTGAAAGTGACAGTCTGAAGGCTTTATCATGACATCATGCCCCTCTGTCATCTCCAGCTGCGTATCTCCCCACCTGTCTCATGCTCACTAGCTTGCCACTAGACCACAGTGGCTTCCTAATCACTCCCTAACAGTGGCAATTCCATTTTTGTACACTTTTGGTTATTATACCGCTATTCACCTGACATTCCACCCAGTTAACAATTGTACACTGATACAGTTTTAAAGGCACTTTTGGATTTAATTCAGACTAAAATGGTCCTCAAGTCTTCAGAAGAGCCTCATATTGTACAATTGAAAAAAATGACTTTTATTTTCAGTTTATTGCTATAAAATGCTAGTGGATTTAATCTGAAAGTTACCCTGCTAGCATCTCAAACTGTTTTATGTCCTAGAATAACATGCTATTATAGAGAAATTGTGTTTTCAATGAAATGGAGTAAAAGGATGCATGAATACAGAAATGCTTTAGTTAGTTTAATTAGTAGCTCCTTTCCCACCCCTCAAAAAAAAAAAACGTAAAAAAAAAGTAAAAAAGTGTACCATGTATATAAAGATTTCCTGAGTCATCTACTGAGACCTTGAACTGCATGACTGTCATATTCCCACTCTATCCATTACAACCCACATGCCACTGACTTTATGAAAGGGCTAAAGAAAGCTGTTGCTGAAACTCCACTGAGCACTGATGCGTGTGGTGTATCTGCTGTAATCTGTTACATTTCTGGGTTAGTTAACGCTGACATCCCCTGGGATTTGACTAAATGAGATGGCTTTATTTCTCTGCCCTGCTAAGTAATTTTTAATCAACCCTCTGTTTACATATGGATAGCCTGGGGGATGAAAGGGTTGTATTTGGGGTGTTATGCCCCAGGGAGGAAAGGTTGTCCCTGGCCTGTGATGGGGAAAGAGCTGGAGAAGATCCCTTTCTGAAACCTGAGCACTGGAGGTTAGTAAAGGCTGTGTCGCAAATTAACCAGAATTTTAATAAAGCAAATAAAACAAGCTAGGTATGCTTTCGTGGTACGCAAATACCACAAGAGTATTTGTGGCATACAGCCTTTATGTATGCAGCAAAATAAAGACTATGGATGGTGTAGAGAGAGAGGATAAGGGGCTACTGCTCCAAGTCTCCAAGTTCCAAGTCTATATTTCACTGAAGCCCGCAATACAGTGAAATTGACCAAACCAAGATAATAATCAAAGATGAGTTATGAGCTGTCGTATGGAAGCATATGCAAAGAAATATAAAACTTTTAGCCCCAAATAAAAATAGAAAATTCAATAATGATATCGATATTTGATATTAGGTATAGGACTTGGTGATATAACAAAGTTAATATCATGATCTTGGGTATTTTTCGATAGCCAATATGTATTATGATATACAGCAAAAAAGCAACAACAATAAAAAAAGATTTAAAAAAATTAACTAAATTAATTGCTTCAACTAAAAATTCTAATGATTTTAATAAATTCACAATACATAATACATTTTAAAATTGAAAAGAGTTTCTTATTGCTATTATTAATAAAATGTTAGAAAAAAAGATGATGATGATGATGATCATGATGTTGTTGATGATGATCATGATACTTGAAATGTCTTTGTTTATAATTTGTATCATAAAATAATTTTACAGTATTATACTGTCATATATTGCCCAGCCCTAATTAGGTACTGACATTCCTTTTACACAAAGAAATATTTATTACTAATATCTTGATTTAAATCAAAGTGAAAACAGGAAAATGGATTAATAGTGTCAAAACAATAATTGATATGCAATTTGCCTTAGCTGCAGTCCCTATAATTTGAAGTGTTTAAAATCAAAATCTTAAGAACTCACAAAATGTCACAAAATTCAAACATAAAGCAAAAGACAGGGCCTTTCCTGGTGATTCTGCAGTAAAATAGGTTCGGAAGTACCCTGTAAGCTGATTAGATTTTAATTTTCTTCTATATGCCAGCAGTCAGTCCGCTCATCAGGGGAGAGCCGCAGCACGGCGAATGGAAAAGATGTCTCCAAAATGTCAATAGGAATAGACTCGACGACAAGCGCAAATGTCATTATTGAATTTAATTCCTACATAGAGCAATAAATTGCAGATTTCAGTACAAACTGAAAAATATCTAAACTATTTTAAACTGAAAAATATATACAGTGCCTAGCTAATTTACATATTACATATTTTTATTTTGTTTGCAGCAAACTGTGGTACTGTAGCAGCTCCAGTACAAGGCTGAATACAAGAGAAGCTATAGCTTGTGCTGAAGCTTTCTAACAGACCTTCATTGCATTGTGTATAAGGACACTTATTCATACTTGTTTGGCCCTATTATGGATACAGACAGAAAAATATATGCATTTTCATGGAGAACTCAGCATGCACTGCTGGGGAGAGTAGCAGTTCTAACCAGGTAAACACACTCCTCAAGTTATTTGTTATGCACATAAGTATATGCATACCTGCATTCAAGTTCAGCTTAGCATGATTCGTACACACTCCAGAAAAATTACATGCATACCAAGAACACATACCACACACCTAGTTATGCTGGCACACACTGACACACACAGACACACACACACACACACTAAGACAACAGTGGTGAGATAACTTCTAACTTTGTTTTGACACTTTTGATTAAGGACCATTGAAGGGACACCTGTACTGTGGCAGTGAACAATAGCTGGGCCCCAGGAGAGATTGATTTTCTGCATGAGAAAAGGAGTCTTTGTCTAAAGCCACAAGCTCCTTTCTTATGCTAACGAGTCATGGAAGATTTCCAAGTCAATTTCACCTGAGCGTTGGTCAGCTCTCCACTCTTTTGTGCGCTGTCCCTCGAGCCCCTCTAACACACATGCGCAGATGCACACACTCCTGC
This sequence comes from Hassar affinis, assembly GCA_025674545.1. NCBI lineage: Eukaryota > Metazoa > Chordata > Actinopteri > Siluriformes > Doradidae > Hassar > Hassar affinis. The sequence goes on along the minus strand of JAOVYV010000048.1, from coordinate 23,210,623 downwards.
TCCCCCCATCCTTTAAACTGCAATTTAGCTCTGATGGGTGGGTAGTCCAGGGGGAAGAAGACAGAAGATTGACAGGTGGCTGGGAGCTTCCTCTGTGATATTTCTGAGGCTCTCTACCACACAGCGCTAGACTGGATTACATACATTTCCTTCAACAAAAAGCCAATAAGGCTATGCTTTAGAGAGAGCTACAGAAAGGACTTGGTGATGATCTAAAATGTTCTAATTTAAATAAAGCCATGCTTAGACATGTGCAACTAAGTATGTATCAAGTTTCAATTCAAATTTATTTCAATTTTTGAATATTGTCCTTTTATGACAGATGTTTCAAATATGTGTTTTTGTTCCTTCCCAAGTACATTAAGAACATATAGACTACAATCTATATCCAGGCTTTCTCATGCAGAGTAACCTTCTCAAATGTGCAACAGGATGGACTGAAAACATAATGACATTACTGCAACATAACATGGGGTGAGATTCAGTACATAAAGACTTGATGCTTGTTCATTATTTAGTTCTCTGCCTTCTTTTGGATGTGTTGGAGGTCTATTATTACAGTTTGATATTTCGGTAAAAAGCATGCGAATGAGAACAATCATAAGACTATTCCTACATGCTAAAAAAATCATATGCATTCTGAATTCATGTACAGATCGGTGACCAATTAAAGGAAAAACCACCAGAACATATTACATTTGTCCTAGTACATATTCAACAAGTCTCTGAAATTGAACTGTAGTGATGAACATAAAGACTTTCAATCAATTATACCAATTGATGTTGTTGATGATGGTGTAGAGTGTTCTCTAACACATGGCTCTAAAATATCTCGTATGAGTTCAACTAGGTGGAGGTCTGATGAATGTGAAGGCCATAGCATATAATTTACATCATTTTTAATTTTCAAGCCATTCAGTGAGTCCCCGTGCCTTGTGGATTTGTGTGCAGTCATTCTGGAAGTGACAATGACCATCAGGATAGGAATGTTTCATTATAGGGTAAAAAGTGATCAGTCAGAAGAATATCGTATTGATTGGCAGTGATACTTTATTCTAAAGGGACAAATGGAGGCAAACTGTGCCAGCAAAATAATGAAACATACCCCTCCCCCCAAAGCATAACAGAGCCACTGGGTTTTTTTCCTTTAATTTGTCAGCCATTGGTATACACTTGCACAGGAGAACAGTAAATGTTGCCATCTGACTTCCATTACGAAATTTCTCAGTAGTTAATAAAAGTTTTCTGTGTGATTTTTGAAAGAATATTTCTCCTCAGAAAGCTGACCATACTTAAAATGGCATAATTGAAACTACTGTGAGGTATTGTGCATGTGAATACTATAATATTTGATTAGGATTTATAATGTATAGGCATAAAATGGAGAGAAAGTACTGATACTAACACAATGCATGCCCTAAATCCTAAAATTAATATGTGAGATAAAATGCTTGAATAAGCTTTTATTAAGCCTACTTCATAACAGTACCATTTCTAAAGAAACTGAACAGACATTCATGGTGTGAGGCTCAATAGACCTAGTAGCACTTAATTAATTTCTCTCACCAATAAAGCTGATGGAACAGCATACAATAGCAAATGGGCAAAACTACTGAAACAAATGAAAAAGTCATAATTTGCTGAGCCGCACCAAAGAATTAGAAAATTACTGACTTAGATAAGCCAAAATGACACCAAGCTTTAAAAATAATCGTATTTAAATAGTGCAGAATTTACATTTCAGTATTTTTATATTTTATCTGTGATCAAGTTTAAATAATTTCTTATAAGGTAGACTGCAGTTGACAGTGGATGGGTTTTCTGTGTGTCTGTTCTCTGTGTTATAGCAGGGATAGAAACTAACCTGACTGGGTTTTTTTTTGGATTGCATGGTGTGTGTGGAGGGGTAGAAGCATTAGAAAAAAGTTCTGATGTCTTTCGCTTACAAGTGCATTATTACATTCTTTCTTAAATCTAGCAATAAATTATTTGGAATCTCATATGAGTTTAATGCTTATGGTTATGAGTTTAATGATTGGCAAAGCAAGGGTTTTGATGCAAAATGTGCAATTATGCTGTTGTATCATGCAAAATTGACTGAGCCATTGACAATTTTCACTTTGCCGCCTCTGCTAATTTCTAATTAATTTGTCATTTATTTCAGCTAATGAGAAGCCATTTTTATTTTTTATCACATGACATTATTAGAGAATGTGGTGCCACTGTAAAAGCAAAAATAATCCTACCAAGGAACTGTTATATTTAGCATTTAGGGTCTTATAACATTGTAGTGAATCTGAAAAATAATTAAGGTTATTTGATGCTGAATCAATGCATGACTGGTCTGTAAGCTGCGCTTTAATACGGTCATAGACTGTAAAATCATTTCAGAGGAGCGCTGTCTCCTGTGGCTCTCAGTTCCTTCCTCTGTGCTGAATCTGTGACAGGCTCACCTCTAGTATGCATATGGATCTGCAGGCTCTTCACATTGCAAAGGCAAGGCACAAGAAAATTATTTTAAAGAATAAAAAAAGAATGCAAACAAATATGGCTCCCCCTGGGCTTGCTGTTTTTGGTAAAACCCAAATCCCTTAAGATTTTTTTTTTATTCTGATGCTGATTCTATGCTTGCCAATCTCAAGAACAGGATTTTCTTGGTCAGCTTCCCGTATCACTCCTTCTCTCTGCTCTCTCTGTTTCTCCAAACTGCTTGAGGCAAGATTAAGAATATCCAAATTCTGCCTCTGCGTTAGTAGCAAGATACAACCCCTCCTAAAACCTTCAGATGGGAAAAAAAAGCATTTAACATTCACCAAAAATTGGTTTATCCCTTTTCCAAACACAATCTTCTTATTTTTATATGGTTTTTCTGAAATCCCTTTCAGCTTTTCATTTTGAGACTAAGATATAGAGGTTCCTTTGCAATCAATCACCAAATCAAGCAGAGGAGAAAATTCAGGGTGATTTTATTGTGCATCTGAGAAAGACTTATTGTCCTGCCTTGGGCCTGAGCTGGTGGCTTGGCTGGCTGTTTTTTCTAGCTTAAATTTCAGGTGATGGCATGCTTTAGTACCTGAGAAGAGCTGAAGGCTGCTTGAAGGTGTAGTTGCATCTCTTGCAATATATGTTCCTATGTTGAACATCTCAGAACTGATACAGTAGGTTGCTATTTAGTAGTGATTCAAAATTATGATTTTGCTGTGATTCCTGGCAATGCCTCATTGCTTTCATATGCAGCTAGAAAAAGAAAATATTGATTGGTTGGGTCAGGTTAGTGTATAGTATTTTAACTGTATAGTATTTTAACTATAGTATTTAGTGTTTACCATGTTAGTCATACTTACCACAGGCTTGCTAGCAAGACAGACAGCAAGGAATGGGGAAGATTTTGAGCAGGTAAGGCAGAGGGAGAACCTGACAAAACAGGGAGAATCAAACAATCAGACAATCTAAGCATCATTTAACACAACCTGTCTGGCAATGTGAAACAGACTCGAAGGTTACAAAAAGCAGCATGTGATGCCACATTCTAAAAAGATTCAAATAAAGATCTGAAATAAACTCATTGAAATCTACCAGTCTGGAAAGGGTTACAAAGCCATTGCTAATGCTCTGTGACTCCAGTGAATCACAGAGAGAGCCGTTATCCACAAATGGAGAAAACTTGGAACAGTGGTGAACCTTCCCAGGAGTGGTCTGGCCTACCAAATTTTCACTAAGAGTACATCAACAACTCATCCAGGAGGTTACAAAAGAATCGAGACAAACACCCGTCTCGATGCAGGCATCACCTGCCTTAGTTCATTCATTAATTTTCTTGACCGCTTATTCCTTTTTAGGGTCACAGGAGAGCCGGTGCCTAGCTGGCAGCATAGGGTGCAAGGCAGGAACAACCCTAGACAGGGCACCAATCCATCGTAGGGCACACACACTCACACTCACACACACACTAGGGCCACTTTTAGAGACACCAATCAATCTAACGTGCATGTCTTTGGACTGTGGGAGGAAACCGGAGTACCCGGAGTAAACCCACG
>JAOVYV010000048.1:23165505-23176354 GCA_025674545.1 Hassar affinis | reverse complement strand
CAGGCTGGTCCAATGTAGCCATGAAACCTCCCACACTAAAATGACAGGTGTTTCAGTTTCATTGTCTAACCCCTGTAGGTTTTGAATCAATCTTGAACTTCAGGATTTCAAGATAAATGGAAACATCACTGAAAAGTACAATTATTCACTCCTGTTGTCTTTACCTTATATTAAAATTATTTTGATGATCTGAAACATTTTAATGTGACAAATTTGAAAAAATTAAGAAATTGGGAAGGCGACAAATACTTTGTGCTACTAAAATCATTATGTGTTATATCACCTATTAAGTATAATCTAATCTAAGTATAATGTAAGTGAGTTATATTACCTACTGATATGCATCATGTGCACAGACATAGGCATGTGACACACACACACACATACACACACACAGTCTATATCTTGATAGCAGTTTAATTTAGTGAGGTCTGTGTTTTCACTCAATTTTGTCCAATTTCATCTTGAATAAACATTGCTATTATGACTAGTCACAATGGCTGAATTACCAAAAGCTTTCCTATAGCCACATCTCTAAACTCAACATTAAGGTATCATTGTGTATGTATGAATAGTGAGAGATGAATCTTGTCTGAGGCTAGTATGTATCATGCTATTTCTAAGTCATAATATCGATCTGCGTTTTTATTTTAATGAAATTCTGCATTCACACATGCATACAAGAGAAAGAAGAAAGAAAATAACATTGTTCTGGCTGTAATGTAGCTACAGTACTATTGAGCTATTAATTATCATCTTTCCATTATGTGCTTCTGAGGCAGGCTCAGCAGACTCAGCAGGCTGATAGTGGCTACACATTTCTGGGGTCGGTGTGTTTGAGATAGGTGCGTTAGTCCACACTAAAGGAGGCCAGCACCTTTACTCTTCTTTCAAACTCTCTGAATACTAGCGTTGTATTTGCTGGGTAGAATGGTGCTAAGGGAAATAGCAGCCCCAGTAGACTCAGTGCCAAAGAAGCAGGAGAAGGTGGGTGAGGGAGACACACACTGAAGCAGGAGTACTTTTTAAACCCTGGCCATCTTTATTGTGGTGCATATTGCTCTCAAGGCCAGGGCTCGAAACTCATTATGGGGTCATGCTAATGAATAATGGAGATTTAGTCAAGGCTACATGACTGCAAGTGTATGTTGGTTGAAACCGTCAACCAGAGGGTATACACAGCCCTAGCCTTGCACAACCCTTTGCTTGGTCTTTGCAAACTCAAGCCCAAGGACAACCTCCATTAAGACATCTCTCTCAGAATTCACATTCAAACCACCTGAGCTTTCAATTTGTGTTTAGCTCATGAAAGACACCCTGAGCCTGTATTACAAGGGAAGAAGTTTTGTATACAGCTCAACCAGAGAACAGGGAGGCAGAGAGTGATACAAGGCGAACTGAACATTCTTACATCCCTGTTAATTTCTTTCTTTCTTTCTTTCACTTCTTCTTTATAATAATAGCTATCACATAAGAGATTCTAGAGTCTGTTCGGGTCCTAGGCAAAAATTCACAACCAGCATTCATCACCATTATTTTATACATAATCTGACACCAACAAAAAATTTTTTGGCTAGCTTGCCAAGGCAGAGATAGCTAGCTAAGTCTAGCTATCTACAGTTTAGCTGGGCAATGCATAAAAACAGCTAACAACCAGAACATGAAAATGTGCATTCATAACCAGATACAGCCTCCTATCAAACCCTTCATTTATATTAAAGGTATCCATAAAGGGTCAATTTGGCTTTTGACAGTGGGTGCTATCGTTAGCTAGGTTAGCAAGCTAGCTAACATTTGAGACCAGTTGCACCAAACTTTGTTTTTCTTCATTGGTTTAAGAATATTTAACTCATCATATCAACTGCATTCATTTTCACTTCTCTTTCTCATTACATGGAAAGTGCTAGGATAATAACTGAATAGTTTTTTGGTCTCGGATTGATTCAAACTATGAGGAACACAGAACTGTGACATTCTGAAAACTCAGCGGTTCAGTAGAGACTCAGACTCATGCGTATTAACAAGCAGATTGGATAAGAAAGAATTGATCCCTTTTTAAACCACAGTTGTGCCTGAATAAACAAGGAAGTGACTGTGAAAAGGTTTACAAATTCTATGATTGCCATGTGCTTTGGGGGTCTGCGGGTGCATTTGGGCCTGGAAATGGCTATTAATGTCAGACTTAGTAACCGGATGGCAAACTTTGCACATTGCCGCTGCTGTAGTTTAAAGTTTGTCAGTCTTAAAGGGCCCACCACTGGCCTGGGGCCCCAAGCGGTTGCCTACCTTGCCTGGTGGCAAGCGGTGTCTCTGGTTATTCATTCATTCATTCATCTTCTTGGCCGCTTATTCCTTTTCAGGGTCACGGGGGAGCCGGTGCCTAGCCGGCCACATAGGGCTCAAGGCAGGAACAGCCCTAGACAGGGTGCCAATCCATCGTAGGGTGTCTCTGGTTACAAGGTCTTTAAAGACTATTGTAGTTATTTATGCATATTTATGCATCACCTAGTTCCCTCCATATTTATAAATTTGACTCGCCTCCTTATGCCTTGCCTTTTCAAATCAAAATTAAAGGTATGGGGTAAAGCCAAACCTTTCATCTTCAGGTAATAAATGTCACCTGTGTGTGTGTGTGTGTGTGTGCATGTGTGTGTGCATGTGTAAGCATGTGTGGTGGCAAGCTAATAAATGTGGACTAACAAGGTTTTTTTGCCCTCTTACCACAAGAATAAGCCCAAGATGTTTCTCCCTCCCTCTTTCCTCTCTCTCTTTCTGTCTCTCTCTCTCTTGCTCTCTCTCTCTCTCTCTCTCTCCCCCTCAATTTCACTCACACTCTATCTGTCTCTCTTGCTCTCGCACTATTTCTCTTGCTCTCCCTGACACGTCACAAATATTATTCATAGGTACAAGGGCAGTATTTTGAAAGCAGCAGTTCAAAGGCTTTGGCATGGAAAGCAGAGTGAAGGTGTTTTTGAAAGACCAGAGTGCATTTCCATCCCAGGTACAGAGCACAGGTCCATTTGTGTAGATGAGATGAAGAGCAGTGCATCTGTGTATGTGTGCTGAAGAAAGGGCAGAGGTCATACAGTTATTATTGACATAGCAATTTTAAATGGAGGATGCTTACACACTTTTGATGAACATTTTTTATATGTGAATAGATGAGACTGAATGTGATGATTCTATAAAGAAAGTGTTTAAATAAATGTTCCGTCTTACTACAATCAACTTTCAAAATCCTGTTCTTAGGATCATGTCCAGGTCAGGTCAGGAGTGAAACCAAGTCCGTGTATGGTTAACGAGCCAGGCACCCGTTGCTCATCAGGCCAGCTAATGAGTTCTCTCACACAGGCCTATCACATGACCTCAAGGGTCACATGACCAACCAGACCCTGTATGCCTTTCCCTGAATCATCTGAATATTTCATTTAGCTGCAGATTAACAGCAATCAATTAGTCATCAGAGCACAGGCAGAATCAGTTGTCCAGAGTCTGAGAATGCCTCTAATAAAGCCATTCAGGGGTGACTGAGCTAGACAGAAGCCAGAGAAGGCCACATGCTGTGGAGTGACCTGACGCTTCATAGCTTGCGTTGGTTCTGAAGCATTATGAGGTACTGGACCCAAAGTTATTCACTTGTGACTTATTGCTAAGGTAATACATTACCAGACTAAAACAGGGTGGAAAAGTGCTTCACTCAAACACAGTTGAGATCATGGATTTGTATGTTTTCGGCAAGCTCTAAAGTTTAAGATAAGTATGAAGAATGATACCACTCTTACTTAGACCCATTTGTTTATGAGGAATTTGCAGTTAAATAAGATGTGTGCATATATAGACATTCATTAAATATTTACATTGTATTAGTGAGGTGAGTGTTAAGGGTCAACAGCCTGGCGTTAGTATTGAGTGTCACCTTTTGCTCAGCAGGCTGATCAGGTGTCTGGATTTTTTTTTTGCCTCTTTTCCCCCTTACAAGACTACTTTTCTTGTAAATCTGCTGCTTGAGCTTAAAAAAGTAAAAAAAAAAAAAGAAAATGGTTGCTTTCAGTATTTATGAAAAGAAATTTCATGTATGTATTATTGCAACTAAGGTCCACCAAAAAAAAAGATATTTTCTTCCTTAGTACCTTTATATGTAAGCAGCTAATAATAATATAAGTAGCTAATTTGTAGATATTTAGTCTGATCTTACAGTTGAAAGCAAATGCATTCCCTTAAGACAAAATGGGGAATAATAAAATAAAATGTAAACAATTAATAATAAATTCCTATTGCCCACCCTTTAAAACAGCATTATTATCATTCCTCTGTTTCCTTTACATAGTACTGTACTTGAGTACTGTAAGTTATCATACAGATGCCCACCAACTGTTCTTTAATCTTTAAATCGGGTCTGGAGAGGAAGATGATCATATCATATCATATCATTCCTTTTTTCCTGTTAATCTTGCCTTGTTTTTTACGTTTTCCTGCTAGGAAACATGAAAGCAAGATAACTGATTGATTGATCGATTGATTGATTGATTGTTGAAAATTGTATACACAAAATAAAATTATATATTAGAGATATACAAAAGTATTGGTACAGATATTTCTGGGATCTAAGTAGATATAAATATCAGGAAATGAAATCTACTAATCTGATCCATTGTCTCATGTTCATCCTTTGAAACCAAATGTCTTCAGTGTACAGCAAAAACAAAGGCTTTGCCATACTAATATTCCAGAGGGGACTGTATGTCCCTTTTTGTGCATGAGGTGTCTGCCAGTGGTAATTGTCAGGACAGAAACTTGTTTATTCAGGGATGTGCTAGCTGTGCTGATCTAAAAGGTCTGCATATCTTTCCTTTTTGAGGTGAGTAGTGAGTGCATGAATACTGACTCATGTAATCATGACTGATAATGATACAGTAATGATAAAAATGATGACCTCTTATGTCTAGTCTCTAACTGAATGGCTGTTTGTACCTGATTCAGTGGCTGAACAGAGAGAGATTAGGAGTGTTGTCCTGGGCTTCTGAACATTTTCTCAGGGATGATTGTGGTGGTGTTGTGTGTCCTGTTCCCAGGCTGTTCTACGGTTGTTACTGTCTTTCTGAACAATAATGCGGGGCCTGGCCCTGAAATCTATCAGATAATGACCCATCTCTGTCAGAAGAGAAAGCCAAAGAGTTTAAATGCTTTTGTGTACCCCCACCAATTCCATTTCTCTCTTCTGACATTTCTCTTCTCTTCTCTTCTCTTCTCTTCTCTTCTCTTCTCTTCTCCCTGTTTCTTGCCAGCTGTTGAAGCACCAAATATGGCATTAGTTGATAAGCAGATGGAGTTTAGTGCGTAGCGTACTTACTACTCCTGTAACCCCTTCAGCTCTTCATCTTTGCCGAACCTCCCAGGGGAAGTGAGCAGGTTATTAAATATGAATGGGAGAAGGGAAGGGGAGGTACATATTCCCTTTAATTTTTGTGTATTATTAAGCAGGTGGCTGAATATGATAGTGCTGGCTGTCATGTATTTAATTAGGGGCTATTTTCCGTCAGCTCAGCTTACAGTGCCACTCGGCTGTTCATCTGGAGTTCATACAGCCTCTAGCCACTGTTCACCCCTGGCATTTTCTCAACTTCTAGCAACTCATGCTCACATTCAAGGAAGTAGAAGTTTTGAGAATGAAACAAACCTGAGCCTGAGCATTTTGTTTTGCATTTGGTCAGTTCTCCAGATATCCCATGTTCTATATTTTAATTAGTGTGATTGCAGTAGGCAATCAAACTATTTGTATTTAAATATTTTATATTCAATACTTTCTGTTAACTGCATAGCCTTCTAGTTTACACTTAGTGCTTATTTTAGTATGTAGAAATGATACATATTTGAACAGTGGTTGAATTTAGTGGATGGTTTAATTTGAGTGAATTTATAAGAAAATATGTGCATAGATGTGAGTTCTTTAATCATAGGTTTAATCCACATGCAGTATGTAATGTTTATGGATCATTTCATATAACACATGCCATATAACACATATCCTCTTGAATCAAGGGTGCCAACTTATAGAGGCTCTTGCAGAACCATCAAAAGTGAATTGAAGTCAAAATGGAGCATGTTTATAATTCAGCCACTTTACATTAGTAATGTTTTGGTCTGTGCTTGTGGTGATGCACAAATGATGCACTTATTACAGCATCTTTGCTTTCTCTCAGGTAAATGGAGAATATTTTGAATTCACCAAAAATAGCCAAAAATGTTGCATTTTTCTACAGTGGATATAAAAAGTCTATACACCCCTATTAAAATGCCAATTTTTGTGATATAAAATGATAAATCATTTAAATATTTTCCACCTTTAGTGGGACCTACAATCTGTGCAATTTAATAAAAAATAGTTTAGAGGGGTAAAAAGAAAAAGAAATAACTAAAATAATGTGGTTGTATAAATGTGCAAAACCTCTTATAATTTGGGATGTGGCTGTGTTCAGAATTAACCAATCAGAATTAAACATTCAGACTCATGTTAGTCATCAGTAGACGCCTGCCAACAATTAAAGTGACTCTGATTAACCCCATATAAAGTTCAGCTGTTCTAGTAAGATTTACCTGACATTTACTTTCGTAGTTGCATCTTACAGTAAAAGCCATGGTCCACAAAGAGCTTAAAGAATATCAAAGGGATCTCATTGTTGAAAGGTATCAGTCAGGAGAAGGGTACAAAAAATTTCCAAGATATACGATGGAACACAGTGAAGATGGTCATCAACAAGTGGATAAAATATGGTACAGTGACATTACCAAGTAACAGTGACATTACCAAGAACTGGACGTCCCTCCAAAACGGATGAAAACACAAGGAGAAAACTGGTCCGGGAAGCTGCCAAGAGGCCCACAGCAACATTAAAGGAGCTGCCAGAATTTCTGGGAAGTGGTTGTGTACTACATGTTACAACAATCTCCTGTATTATTCATATATCTGGGCTGTGGGGTAGGGTGGCACGATGGAAGCCTTGTCTTACAAAGAAAAACATCCAAGCATGGCTACATTTTGCAAAAAACAAAAGCATGTTGCAAAATGTGTTATGGTCTGATGAGACTGAGGCTAACCTTTTTAGACATAATTCCAAAAGGTAACACTGCACATCACCAAAAGATCACCATACCCACAGTGAAGCATGGTGGTGGCAGCTTTATGCTTTGGGACTGTTTTTCTTCAGCAGGATCTGGGGCTTTAGTCAAGCTGGAGGGTATTATGAATTTTTTTAAAAGCTGAAGATGAAGAGGAATTTCACCTTTCAGCACAACAACAACCAAAAGCATACCTCCACTTCAACAAAAGAATGGCTTCACCAGATGAAGATCAAAGCTTTGTCACTGCCCACCCAGAGCCCAATCCAAATCTGTGGGGTGACCTGAAGAGGGCTGTGCACATTAGATGCCCTTGCCATCTCAAATATTTGGAGTGATGTTGCAAGGAAGAGTGGGCAAAATTGCCAAGTCAAGATTGGCTGTGCTGATAGACTCCTATCCAAAAACCCTAAATGCTGTCATAAAATCAACAGGTGCTTCAACAAAGTATTAGTTCTTGTCTACTCCTCTCCTCTCCTCTCCTCTCCTCTCTTATCCTCTCCTTTCCTCTTTCCTCATTCTGTCTACTTTCCTCTTCTCTGTTCTACTGCTTGTCTCCTCCTCTCCTCTCCTTTTCTCTACTTTACTCTCCTGTGTTCTACTTCTCATCTCCTCCCTCCTCTCCTCTACTTTCCTCTCTTCCATTTCTCATCTCCCCCTCTCCACTTTTCTCCTTGTCTCTACTCTCTTCCACATTTTGTCTCCTCCTCTCCTCTACTTTCCTTTCCTCTCTTCCACTTCTCATCACCTTCTTGCCTATCTCTCCTCTCCTCTCCTCTCCTCTCCTCTCCTCTTTTCCATGACTTGTCTCCTACTCTTCTCTACTTTCCTGTTCTCTATTCCAATTCTAATCTCTCTCATCTCCTCTCCCTTCTCATCCTCTCCTTTTCTCTGCTTTCCTCTCCTCTCTTCTACTGCTTGTCTCCTCCTCTCCTATCCCTTTCTCTACTTTCCTCTCCACTCTTCTATTTCTCATTGCCTCCCTCCTCCCCTCTATTTTTCTCTCCTCTACTTTCCTCTCTACCATTTCTCATCTCCCCCTCTCCTCTTTTCTCTTTCCTGTCCTCTCCTCTACTCTCATCTATTTCATCCATGTCTCCTCCTCTCCTATCTTTTCCTCTTCTCTCCTCTTCCTTTCTCTCCTCTACTTCCTCTCAAGTATACCACTTCTCATCTACTCCTCTCCCCTCCTCTTTTCCACTTCTCGTCTCTTCCTGTCCTCTACTTTTCTGTCATCTATTCTACTTTTCATCTTGTACTCTTCTCTCCCCTCCTCTCCTTTCCTTTTCTCTCCTCTACTTTCCTCTGCTCTCTTCTACTTCTCCTCTTCTCTTCTCTTCTCTTCTCTTCTCTTCTCTTCTCCTCTCCTCTCCTCTCCTCTCCTCTCTCCTCCATTTCTCCTCCTTTCCTCTCCTCCCCTGCCCTCCCCTTTTCTCTCCACATTGTGCTGGCCTATCTGATCCTCGGCTCTTTTGTTGCTCTTTGAAAGGCCCGACCCGGCACTCATTATTTTCTCCTTTATCTTCCTCTCTGATTAGGGTGGTCGGGTTTGACAGTCGCCTCCACAGAGATCCTATCCATTACGCTGTCACCACGGGCAGTTTGTGTGTGTGTGCGTGTGTGTGTGTGTGTGTGTGCACGTGTGAGCATGTGTGTCAACGTATATGTATGAGAGAGTGGGAGAGAGGAGATCAAAACAGAGAGTATAGCTATACCAATATATGTTTGCTTGGTAAGTGTGTGTGTGTGTGTGTGTGTGTGTGCATGTGTGTGTTTTGCAGGTTACAGTGTCAACATAGGGTGTTGTGAGAGAATCAGCAGCCCATCTCCAGCTAATTATGCCAGCCACCTTGTTAATTAAATCCCCGTTAGAGGTGGAGGCAGAGCGGCTAATTAAACTGCTCTCTCCGTTCATAATTACAGGATGATACAGTTGGGAGCTGGGGGAAATATGGAGATATTTGATGTAATGGGTTTTGCTGGCACTCTAGAGCTACATACTAAATGAATGTCTCTGCTTAAAGAACTGAAGTAAAATTTATATTACTATGCTGGATGGCAGTTTGTGTGTGTGTGTGTGAGAGAGAGAGAGAGAGAGAGAGAGAGAGAGCAAACAGCATTGTGTCAGTAAGTAAAGCAGGAGTAGGCAATGGATTGCTGATGCAGCCAGAGTATTCTGGAAGATCCCCTGTGCTGTTATTTGTTGTCAGTGACCTCGTCCTGGACCTTTTGTGTTAGTCAAATGAGCATAATTGTGTTTTTTGTGTATGGTGTGCCTGTATCCTGTGTGTGTATGTGTGTCTGTGAAAGAGACTAAACAGTAACTAGGTCGCTTATNNNNTATATATATGTGTGTGTGTGTGTGTGTGTGGTACATGGGTGGTAGAAATGTACAATGTAAATGTTAGTTACTACTCCCAGGTGACTGTTGGGTAATCCTGAGTGTCTTTGGCATCACTGAGACAATACAGAAGTCATTGAGACTCTGTGCATAAGTGAGAGTGTGTGTGTGTGTGTGTATGTGCGTGTGTGTGGAGAGTCTAGAGAGCCCTACATTCATGATTGCTCGATTGCTGGTTTTGCCTCCAAATCATAGGGCTGTGTGGCTCGGTGATGAGTGCATTTACCATCCTGATGACCGCAATCCCTGTGTGTACGTGTTGTGTATTTATAGCATGCGTGTGTATGTGTGCATGAGTGTACACGAGTGTACACGGGAATGTGTGTTTTGCTCTGACCTTCATGTTAAATTTATTGCGAAATTTATTTATTAAGAGAATGTGAAAAAGCAACACATTCTGTTTCAAGGATATTCAGAATTTAATCATTTTACACTGTTACATAAAGATTCATATTTTAAAAAAAACTAATTTCTATCTATTTTATTTTTTTTGAGTCAAGAACAGAAAGTTCGACAATTTGTGACTCGAGTCTATGTTCCGGATGATACTCAGAGATTTGATATTCCAGCTAGAGAAACACTGCACATGTCAAACTGCATTTAACATTCAGTGAGAAATAGTCTTTCCATTGGAAAATTGTATCTCTACAATAAAACACAGAGATCCAAATGGAGAACTGATGTATTTTATGATTTGATACCATAGTCTAGCATTTGTAAAATCTTATATTTGCTTTTTGTATATATGGTAATATAATGTAACGAAGTGAAATATGCAGTATCATGAACTTTACTGTAAAATTAGGTACATAAAACATTTACCTGAAGCAGTTTCTATTTTTCATTTCCTCCTGTAATATCCAAAAATCTGAATTCAATTGCTTCCAGTATTTTTGTATGTCCAGGTAAGTGCAGCAAGTTTAAACTGAAGGTAATGCTAGGGAATACTGTATCTTTAGCCTAGTTAGGCCGAAATAATATTTTGCTAGCTAACCTGATATTTTAAACACGTCATACATATAACTTGCTTTTTGAGACTAATGTCTTTCTATAGCAGTTTTTTTTTGCACAGGCTGATTTCTTTTTAGTTTTTACTGACTAAGTAAAAACTAATAAGTTGACTGCTTTATTGAACACATTTTTATTGGTATGTTTTTTTAGAATTTCTGACACTGTCATTTATTAAATTTATATTTGGGACTAAAAAAGGTAGAATCTGTAATATAATATAATATAATATAATGGGTCCTTTCTATGTGGAGTCTGCATGTCCTCCCCGTGTCCGCATGGGTTTACTCCAGGTACTCCGGTTTCCTCCCACAGTCTAAAGAC